>JAKSZP010017563.1:0-69420 GCA_022478985.1 Massospora cicadina
GGGACCTGGGCGGCCCACAGGTGCCCCTGGGATTTTGGTAAATTTCAAGATAAGGTAGTGGCCCACATGGTTGGAGACCTCCCCAAAGAGGTCCACCACCAAGTTTGCCCAAGGAACCATTGAAAAAACGTAAAATAACGGGGGTTTTAATAAGAAAGTCTATCAACAAGGAATGCTGGTCGCAAAAACATATTTAAAATGGGCCAGGGAAATTTAGGTTCTGTGGAAGTGCGCCCAAGCCTTGACACTCCAATAAACAGACGCTTCCGTCCATTTTGGTAAAATACACTGAAAATGCCTTCACTCAAGTAATAAATTGAAGCCTTATTTTACCTGAAGTCAAAATTTCATAGCTGGAGCAGGACTCGAACCCTTGCTCTCCAACTAAGCGAATCAAACCATCTCCATTTAAAATGTAAATTGTTCGTTTCAAGGCCTGGGCCGAGATAAGAGGCTGGGCGATTTGCACCCCATCAGTATCAACCTGGGCATGCTTGGCCTGCACCCAGCGTTGATCTAAGGTGTGCTTTAGGTCAGAAAGAGCCTAAAGCTTCATCTTCTGGGCCTCCTGGTGATCAGCCTTATCTCTAGCATCAGTGCCTACTACTATGTCATCCAACCATGACAGCAGCCTTGGGGTCTATACCTGGCCCACCCGCTGATGGTTCAGCTCGCCTGTGAGCCTAAAGCACCCCTTTAAGTGGAAGATCAGCCCCAATCCCCTTTGCAGGCCACATTTCTCCTCTGATCTAACTTCTAATCATGCAGCGGCCCTTTTGTCACCCCTTGCTGGCTCACAAGCTCACTTGTTCAAATCTAAAGGCCAGCAACTGTGAACCCTGGAGGAGCTGTTATCCTCCCTGTATCTCCCACCTTTGAGGGTTTCCCCCGCAAGACTTGCAGTTGTCCTCATTGCAAATTATCTGGTTTGCCTTGGGGGCCTTTGGTACGTTAATGAACATTTACTTTCCTCACGTCCCCAATAGAGCTCCACTCCTACAAGTTACTCAGACCGCTGTGCCTATGGCATTCTGGGCTCTCCACTGGGTGCTTGCGCACCCCAATTGGGATCCCAGTCTAGTTCTTATCAGCTGAATCCATGACACAGAGGTGCTGCTTAGTAACTATAGAAAAGCACAAATGAGATCTTTGGTATAGAATTCATATCTGAAGAGGATTGATAATGGGAAGGGCTTTTTTTCTGGAAAATAAGTGAGCTAATTAGAAAGAATACAACTAGTGAGCTCTGAGCCACTAGCATTATCCAATACTACAGTGCGCTCCTTTGTTTTTTTATAAATAAAAAAACCCTATTTTCAGATATTAGGGTTTCCACTACTTTTTGGTCAAGGTCACTGTCCTCATACCGTACCTTTTATTTAATGTGTGTTTAATATGTGCGCCTAAAATACAACGCTGCTGCGCCAATTTTGCAATGATCAAGTATTTCTTAGTATGGATAGTAATCAAATTTAAGAACTTCAAAACATCTTCTATAGGCTTTAGTTGGCCTAAAATCCTAATGTCGGAGAACTTTATATATCCCCTGAACATCACAATAATTTAACAGCTGGTTGTCATGCCATCAAAGGACGCACAATATAAACAATAGTAATAAAAGAATATACACATGACTTTGCAAATGATGCCCAAAAAGCACCTTTTATACCTTTACTTTACCTGCCATTGATTAACAAATTACTAAAACTCCATCCAGAGGAGTTTCCACACAAGCCCTCCATGCAGCTAGGGAGACACTATTTAACTGAATTTATGTGTCCAAACTTCCCATCCAACTTCACTGACAATACCCAAGCACTAATCGAGGTGCTCACACTTGCTGCAGCCTACGCAGGCATTGAAGCTGAGAACCTCTTCATGTTGAATACTAATTACCCCCAATACTGACAACTAGTTGAGTTTCTCTTGCATGCCTGAGTATTCAAACACGCAAATTTCCAACTTCCCAGTCCTCAAGGCTATGCATACTTCTGGCCCCAATAATGAGGAAATTACATCTTGACAGCCATCAACCCCATGTTGCCAACTTCCTAACTCTGATTCTGTCTGCCTTCTTGATTGTTCTCCAATAGCGCTAGGTGGAGATCCCCCTTCCCCTCTTCCCCATCTGATATGGTGCTTAGGCTATTAACCAAAGTGCCATGTTAGGAATTTTTACTAAGGATACTCCCACTTATTTGGCTTATCACTAATAAAGATGCGCGGATGCCCCCTATGTGGGTCAGTCCTTATTAGAGAAAAAAAAGGGTTTCATTATTTATAAAACTCTGAAAAATGACCATATTACCAAATTAGAAAGAGAATTTTTGAAAGAACAAATAATTTTAAAGACTGAAATTAATATGTAGCTGCAAGAGTCAAAGGAATCACAGTAAACACAAGAGCTACTGTTACACTCAGAACAGCAGCCATACATTCATAAAAAAGAAAGGTCTTCACAAAATAATCTGTGGAAGAAACCTAGAAGACCATAGAGAATCAGGGAATTGGACTTCTACAAACCTGAAACCAAGATAAATTATAGAATTGCCTCATGGGCAGTAATTGACTTTTTAGAAACTCAAGCACTACTTATAGCATCTTAAATGACCCATATACTATATCTGCTTTCCATTTTATTTTAGTAACCTCTTGCTTCCAGGATCTGCCTTTATCATTGTTGGGATTTTTGCCCATATTCCCAGCCTGCTAGATTACCTGGTATCTCTAAGGGAAAATTCTTTAAAGCAAAGTGAATTGGAAATCGGTTGGCCCAAATTTTGGAGGAACTACATTTGGGGGATTTTGGGATATTCATCTGGTTGTATTCATTGGGGATCAATCCAGATGAATATCTAATATATTATTGGGTGGAGAGGCCAACGAAATAGGGGCATCTGATAGTGATTGACTATCTGGTGTAAAAATTGGGATTGGTCAGGTTTCATCACTGACTAATTGGTAATGTACGATGAGTTGCTTGGCGAATGATGCCACCTGTAACTAGCAAATTGATTAGTTGGTGAAGTGACCTGCCATAATGGGTAAAAAGTCCCATTACCTAAGCAGGTTGCTAGTCAATTATGGTTGGTTCACTTGGATCGAGAGGAAAACGTTAGGGACACGTTTCTGACTCTTTCTGTTTAAGGTCTCGAGGATGTCCAATGTCAGAATCCTAGCCAGGATGGGGAAGACCATCGCTGCTGAGACAAGGAGGGGTGATTCAATGACAACAGCTGCCATTTCATCAAAGAGGTGTCAAATAAGGGTTAGATGGCTGAATCCCCTATAAATTCTCTAGGATTCACTATAATAAAAAAAGACACATTAACATTAACACATACACTTATACATACTACTACTTTAATAGTTTTATTGTAGATTTGGTAATAGTTAGAATATCAGCATCTAGTGTGAAGATTCCATCTCAAGGATATTATTGCAGAAGGTAATAATTGGTAGACTCTTAGAAGAAGAGTAGAGATCCAAGCGGGGATCTAGGAATGAAGGGAACCATTACTAAGGGATCGCTGCTGACTGTGTGTTGGGCCAAAGGAAACTGTCATCAGAGGATCTTGACAAAGATTGAGTGGACAGTAATATAGGGAATGAATCCCTATGAGTATGACTATCGAGTATTTAATCAGAAATACTGGCTGAAGCATTGGGCCTGAAAATAGCTCTAACTCAATTATGGATAATAGTCATCATACTATTATTGAATTATATATTTTTACAACGCGAGATGCACAGGGAAACCAAACCTGTGCAGTAAAATTTTACTGGGTTGACAACTGATAATCAACTCTTTAGTAAGTTTTTACAAGTTGGTGCTCACTACAGGGGGTAGTTGAAGACTCTATCAATTATGTTGTACAAAGAAGATGATTCCAATTTTGAAAATAAGTTACTAAAGGAAGTAACGAATATAGAATGTGAAGTGGATCATGTTCAATGGCGTTCACCCAGATCAGCAGTGGAGCTCTGAGTGAAACAAAATAAAGATACTCAAGTTCAGGGAAAAGGACTTGCAGCCTATATATGGAACTATCTAGTGCGGCAAGGAAACCAGTTCCACCATACATCTACTTAAGATGAAGAGTATAAGCAGGGCCAACTTGAGTTGGAATTGGGCCCGCTGTAAATAGTCCCAAGGAACAGCAGGATCAACTCAGGTTGAAATTGGATCCGCTTTAAATAGTCCTGAGGAGAGAGTGTTTAGATGAGGCATTGGACAAAATAAGAAGCAATTAATCCGGAGAATTGGATTGCCATACCAATGAAGAGATGAAGTCAAAAGAGGAAATGATTGATCCAAGATAGTGGAGGAAATCATTTGATTTAATAACACTCAATCACTGGTCAGAAGTTGCTGGAGACGAGTTCATCAATTCCAGAGACATTGGATGAAGCTAACGATGACAGAACGACTTGTGTAATTAAGGGTAGCCATGAAGGCTGAAAATTGTTTTCAGGAGAAAATATGAGCTGGACAATCGGATATTACTGTTGGCTGATGAGATACAAAGATCTGAGAAGCATCAGTTTGCTGGATAAGAGATGAAATTAGGGTCTGATGGACGAATTTCCAGTAAGGATTAAAGGCCTAATTCAGGAGAACTGCCAAAAGTTGGCAAGTATGGCCTATACATGAGAAGACAGCGCTGCTGGTCATATAGTGAAGAAGGTCAATAATAATTGGAAGTATTAAGCCTAAGAGAAAATAATTGCAATGTCCCCAGCGGACCTCTGAACCATTAAATGGTTATGTCCTGAGATTTTGGTCAAGTCCCAGAAGGGGGCCACTGAACCAAATGGTTGGTTAACTCTTAAGAGGATAAGATTTTGAACCATAACAACTGGTAGGTTTAAGTACCCAGGACCCAGTTAAGATGAAGTGAAAAGAAGGACCTCTGAGCCTTTTTGTAGGTTGCAAGTCCCATTGCAAAAAAATACAAAAATATATAAAATATTAAAATATTGATTCTATGTTCTCTGAGTTTGGACCTAAGAAGCGACAAGAAATCCTGACAGCTGAATGGAGGAAATTCCACCCTCGATGAGATATAATTATTGGCTGGGATAGCCAAAAAGTATCAACTATTGGTTGATTAAGAGCAACTCGCTGATCTGTTGAAAGGCCAGCAAGAGGAGATGCTCAAATTATTGAAAAGTATCGGAGAAAATTAGCCCAAAAATGACCAGGAAATTGGGATACACATGAAGTGAATTTCAAGGTCAATAATGGGGAAATCTGCCAATCAGGCCTAATTGAGACGATTCTATGATTTAGGGTCTCTCAATGAAATAGGATTACTGGCTGGGGCGGCCAAAATCATCAACCTATTAGTTGATTGAGAGAAGCTCACAGATCTGTCAGTAGGGCAGAAGGAGGAGGTACTCAAATTATTTGAGAGATATCAGGAATTATTCACTCAGGATGACCACAATTTGGGATGCGCACAAGGCATAATTCACAAAGTCAACACCGGGGAAAATCTACTAATAAGAATGAGACCGATCTGAAGATCAAAATCTGCCAAAGTGGTAGTGGAAGATGAGATCAGCAAACTAGTGAAGCATGGGCTTCTAGTTACATTGTCAAGTCCCTAGGCAAGCCCAATTCTGATCATAAAGAAAAAAGATGGATCAAATCAGGTAGTGATTGACTATCAGAGGCTGAATAAAAATACAAAGAAGGATTCATATCCCCTACCAAGGATTGATGATGCACTGAATTAATTAGGAGAATTGAAGTATTTCTCCACAATGGACCTAATATTGGGATACTGGCAGATCGACTTGCCAGAAGAAGACCAAGAAAATTGTGCAATTATTACCACACAGGGGTTATACCAGCTGACTAGGATGCCCCAGGGTCTTTGTAATGCGCCCGCAACATTTCAGAGGGCCATGGACGCAGTATTGAGCGACCTGAAGTTGTTATGTGTCCTGGTATGTCTGACTATATCAATGTGTTCAGTAGAACGTTTACTGATCACCTTCAGCACTTGGAGGAAGTTTTTAAGAGACTGTCCGCAGCTAACCTGAAGATCAAGCCATGGAAGTGCCACTTCTTCAAGAAGGAGCTTGAATACCTGGGATTTATGATTAACACAAATGGATTGCAGCTGCAAACCCAGAAGATAGCAGCTATTGAGCAGATGACTGTGCCAAAGAGTGTCCAAGACATCCAAGTATTCCTTTGGATGGTCAGATACTATAGAAGATTTATTTGGGACTTCGTTTAAATAGCCGAGCCTTAATTTCATTTATTAAAAGATCCAAAAAAAGGATCTGTATGGAATGAAGAGGCCCAGGACTCTTTCAATGAATTACATTAGTACCTGATAAATTTGCCAATTCTGAAATATCCAAATTTTGATCTGGAGTTTATCATTCAAACTGATGCTTCGTTGACAGAGATTGGCGTTGTACATGAGCCAAGTAGATGAACTTGGGGGTGAACATCCGGTGGCATATGTGAGCCAGACACTCTCAGCCTGCTGAGAGAAATTATAATGTGACTGAGCGTGAATGCCTTGCGGTCATTTATGCCTGTAAGCAGTTTCAGGTGTATGTCCACAGAATGCACTTTAAGGTGGTGATGGACCACTCTTCACTGCGTTGGCTGCACAATTTATGGGAACCTGAAGGATGACTGGCCCGATGGGCACTTAAGCTTCAGGCTTATGATTATGAGATAGTCCACTGAGCGGGGGCTTCTCACCAGAACGTGGATGGCTTATTGCGGTTACCAATGGTCCAGTTGGTATATCCGCAGGTGGATGAGCTATTCCAGAGAATGGTCAAAGGAAGAATTGAGGATGAGCCTTGAGAAATCCAAGGTGCACTTTGAAAAGCGATGGAAAACACTGAGATCATGGATGGACAAGTATTCAAGATGATAAATGGGAAACGCTTATTATTTCTGAAACTGTCAGAAAGAGCAGCAATAGTTCAAGCAGCTCATAAGGTTGTCAGGCATGGAGGCCTGAGAAAAATGACCAATCATATTTCCAGTATTATTACTGGGAATCGATTAACTACAATGTTGTGGACCATCTGGCTTGTTGTGTGGAATGCCAACTGCATAAACCACACAAGAATACAACTGGATACTGACTGGTCTGACCTGGATTTGCATGGCACACAGTGTCTATCGACATGATGGGACTGTTGGTGATGAGTACAGGAGGAGTGAAATACATCATAGTAGCCATCAACCATCTGATGAGATGGGTCAAAACGAAAGAATTAACCCAAGTTGATGCTACCAGTACTGCGAGATTCATCCTGGATCAAGTAGTATACCAGCATGGGTGTCCACAAGTTATACTGAGTGATAATGGGACCAACTTCATGTCCCATGTGATCCTCAAGGCTAAACGAAATAATGGGGATTTGAGGAGTCATGTCAGTACCATACTGGCCAGAGACAAATGGACTGGTAGAATGGGTCAATGGGACACTGGCCATGATGCTGAGGAAGCTAGTCACAGGGAGAACTTCTGCGTGGGGAACGTACCTGAGTTTGGTGACGTTTGCCTACAACATCAGTCATCATACAGTGATGGGAAAGATGCCATTTGAATTACTTTATGGGAGGAAGGCCGTGTTACCACCAATATTATATTTGGTAGTAGAACCTACATTGGGGATGAGTATTGAACAATACCTGAACTGACTGACAAGTATCCTGATCAATATGCAATTGCAAGCATTCAATACTACCTTAAAAAAAAGGATATGAGCAAAATTGACGGATGATAAGAACTGACCGCCTTTAGAAGAATATCAAATAGGAGAAGGAGTCGCCTATTGTGATACGCATGGTTTCAGATGAAGAAATAAATTGGATGTGTTATGGTCAGGTCCATTTGAAGTAATTAACAAGACAGCGATCAATGCTTACTCCATCAAGGATCTCTTGGATGGAAGAGTAGTAAATTGAGTCCACACTAAGTTTTAAAGCGGTTAATCAAAGAAAAAAATAAAAAAGATTTCTAAGGACCAATGAACCATTAAGTTGGTCATGTCTTAATGATTAGGTCAAGTCTGAAAAAAGGACCTCTGAACCAATCTAGATGGTTAAGTCCAAAAAAGGACCTCTGAACCATAGAAAACTGGTAGGTTTAAGTGCCCAGGATCCACTTTGGGGGAAAAAAAAAAAAGATGGACCTCTGAACTGAAACAAGGTCAAGTCCCATAGAGGAAAAAAAAGGGGGAAATAAAAATAAAAATTGATAAAAAATATTGGAAAAAAAGATTTTTAAAATGCATATAAAAAAAAGCTAATATGTTTTTATAAAATTTTTATTTTATTGGTTATCCACAGTGTGGGAATGATTCCACCTATGTCGCCTCTTGGGGGAGGGAGGATGGATCGTGGTAGGAAGAAATAGTCTGTCAAAGTTGATGTGATCAGACACTTGTAAGGGCGAGACCTATGCAAAACCACATTCGTTGAGCTGACGCTGAGCCCTGAGAGAACACAACTAGGGAAAGGGAAATTAATATGTCAGAAGAAGCCAATTGTGAAACCCCAGAGCAGGGAGGAAAACAGCAATAAAGGAAGAGGCAATCGGTGAATAACCCCAAGTAATCCCATTAAGGCACTGGCACTGGAAGATTTGTCTTGAGTGCCTGCTGACAGGCCTCATCAAGAACACCGGACATGTGAGCTGGCAGCGAAGAAGGAATACTCAAGGGGGTTGTTGAATTATGCCCCCGATTAATACCATCAACAGAAGATAGCAATGAGAAGCTCCAGAGAAGATGTAGTCATGCAAAGAGCAGGTTGCATCTTGTAAATGATGACTATGGGCTTCACGGAAGCTGAAGCTGAATGACTGATGAAATTCAGGTGAGGTTGGAAGCTTTATCAACCAACTTCGAAGAACTTGGCTGGCAAAGTGGAGAGCATAAGTGGCAGTATCCTGATCCAGAAGGCTGTCCAGATCTGAGGGATTCAGCGCTAATGACAATTCCTCGGTGAATTTGCGCTTGAAGTTCAGCATAGGGGAGCTCACAATGAATGCTGTTCCCAATTGAAAGCTCAGAAACCAGCACAGCGGGTTGATAAAATTGACTGAGTTGGAAGAGGAACTCAGGGAGTAAATCTAACACAGCCAAGAACAAACGATCTAAATTGACTGTCATAACCTCCAGAGCATCAACAATGATGTTTGGAGCCTCAGTGAAAGGAGCTGAATCCAGATGGGCTTTAAAGTCCAACTTGGGGATCGACTACAAGGGAAGAGTCAGCTGAGAGTTATTTGAAACAATGGCACACCTGGTTTTGGAGGGATTGATACTATTTCTGATAATTTGATGGAAGGACTAGCCCCTTGCACCAGACTAGGCATATGAGTCCTGGAAGGACCATAGAAGAGGTTCCGCCAAGCATCCCAACTCATCTGCTGGAAGTGGTGGAGGTCCAAATCTGACAGACTGTTCAGAAGTTGCTGATAATGGGATTCTGAGTTTGACATATGAGCAGTAATAGAGGGGAATGTTGGACTTATATAGAAGTTGACATTATGCACCCTACACTCCATTAAGCTCAAATTCTAGGAAATTAATTTGATAAAATGAATGAAATAAGCTTTCTGAGGGAAGGATTAATAATGACTTACAGCCACGAGGTTATGAGCGAAATAATGAGGGCAAATAGAAATAACTATTCTTAATCTAGCCATAAAACAAACATCGACGGCAAGAGTCTCCTGTCTAGGATGAGGAGAGAATCAGGAATTCAAGGACGCCGGACCAAGAATCCTGAATATGGCAGTGGGTCATATACCCTGATGGGGGAAACTGGATCCTGGGAAAATATTGTCATGAGTAAATCAATCAGCCCAGAACAACAAGAGTTTGTGGGGACCGCACTCTGAGTAGGCGGTAGCGAGGAGGAAGAGGAGGAATGCCATATGCCAAAAGTTGTCTCAAGCAGCATTGAGTATTGATGAGTGTACTCTGCTTGAACCAATGAAGTGTCTGACCAGGTGTCCAAAGTGGTGTTTCCATGCCCCAGTCCTTTTCTCGCTGGAAATCTAGTCAAGAGGGGGATGTGTTGAGATTTTTGCCCATATTCCCAGGCTGCTAGATTACCTGGTGTCGCTAAGGGAAAATTCCCTAAAGCGAATTGAATTGGAAATTGGTTGGCCCAAATTTCAGAGGAACTACATTTGGGGGCTTTTGGGATATTTGTCTGGTTGTATCCAATGGGGATTGATCCAGATGAATACCTAATATCTTGTTGGGCAGAGCGGCTGATGTAATAGGGGCATCTGATAGTGATTAACTATCAGGTGTACCAATTAGGATTGGTCAGGTTTCATCCTCGACTGATTGGGAATGTATGATGAGTTGCAAGGCGAGTGATGCCACCTGTAACTAGCAAATCAATCGGTTGGTGAAGTGACCTGCCATAATGGGTAAAAAGTCCCATTACCTAAGCAGGTTGCTAGCCAATTATGGTTGGTTCACTTGGATCGAGAGGAAAACGTTAGGGACACGTTTCTGACTCTTTCTGTTTGAGGTCTTGAGGATGTCCAATGTCAGAATCCTAGCCAGGATAGGGAAGACCATCGCTGCTGAGACAAGGAGGGGTGATTCAATGGCAACAGCTGCCATTTCATCAAAGAGGTGTCAACTAAGGGTTAGATGGCTGAATCCTCTATAAATTCTCTAGGATTCACTATATAAAAAAAGACACATTAACATTAACACATACACTTATAAATACTACTACTTTAATAGTTTTATTGTAGATTTGGTAATAGTTAGACTATCAGCATCTAGTGTGAAGATTCCATCTCAAGGATATTATTGCAGAAGGTAATAATTGGTAGACTCTTAGAAGAAGAGTAGAGATCCAAGCGGGGATCCAGAGACAAAGGGAATCACGACTAATGGATCACTGCTGACTGTGTGTTGGGCCAAAGGAAACTGTTATCAGAGGATCTTGACGAAATCAAGTGGACAGTAATATAGGGAATGAATCCTTACGAGTATGACTATCAAGTATTTACTTGGAAATACTGGCTGAAGCATTGGGCCTGAAAATAGCTCTAACTCAACTATGGATAATAGTCATCATACTATTATTGAATTATATATTTTTTACAACGCGAGGTGCACAAGGAATTTGAACCTGTGCAATAATAAGGTTACTGGGTTGACAACTGATAATCAACTCTTTAATGAATTTTTACAATCATTGTCTTATTTGATGCTTTTAAGGAAAATATAGAAGAGTTAATTTCAAAGGTTGAAATTAAACTATTGTTATCAACAGAGGTTGAGAAGAGCTCCTGTGTGCCCTAGGAACAGCTATTTTTAAGCTTTTAAGACTTTAACACAGGTGGACACACTTGGAAGTATGAGTAAAAGCCTCATATAGTAAAGAACAAGACTCGCCAAGTTGCCCAGTAAAGCACCCTGTGAAAATATAAATAACTAATTGAAAGTGGCACAATTCCTTTAACCATCAACCCCTTAGTGAGCATGCCATTTTTTGTGATACCTGGTGCTCACTACAGGGGGAGAAAAAAAGCAATTGTGAATAGTTCTATGATGATACCATGAAAGTTTACCATGGACAAAATTTTCTGAAGTTAGAGCTTTAAAGAGCATGTCCTATTTACTTGATGAGTTAAAGCAGTAAGTTGCTCAATTTTGAATGAGGAAAGAAGGGTCAGACCACCACTAGCGCAAAAAAGATTTAGAAGATCTGACCAGGGCCCCTGAAAAGAAAGTAGAATTAGTAGAAAGGGCGATCAGCGAAATCATACAAAGTTAAAACTATTTTTAAAAAGCTGGAAATCCATGATGGCCACTAGCATTACTTAAAACAAGATGTGGACAATATTCAAGTCAAGTAAATTATCCCCTTAGACTGTTATCTACTTTTAAAAACATAATAACAGCACAGATACACCATCGATGGTTGAACAACATAATACAAATAGAATCTGAGGAGGATCCTAATTTTCTCCCATACTAATAGATTCTGGTGGTTGACCTGAAAAAAAAACCCTTTGACAACTAACAGATTGGGCTGATTATCCTCATAATTTTCAATCTTAAACTCTAATTAAAGCTGATTGCAATAACATGGCTCAGGCCAATTATCACAATGTGGATTTAATTATATAATCAATATCTTGAGCCAACTACAATTGCACATCTAGGCTGATCTTCTCTGCAACTACTCGACTCAGATTGATTAACTTAGCATCAGTTCAGTCTGATTAATCTATTGAAAACTCAGGCCAAATACACTTGCACAGTTAGGCTAAATATTGCTGCCCCAAAAACTCAGCAACTAGTCCCAACTAATTGGGACCAATATCAATTATCTAACATAAAAGATCATTTGGGACCAACCTGAAGAAAATGTCTACAAGTCCCATAATCAAATAATACAAAAACATAAACCTTTTTTTCGCCCTAGAGTAAATTTTGTATGTTAGTATGCATAATTGGCATGATAGCACTTGCACATGGGCTTCCCAAATGGGAGTACCTAGTTCTATTGAGAGGCCTGCCAACGTCCCAACAAAGGGTATATAATTTCCTTAAATTGATGCCAAAATCTCCCAGAATTTTTGTCAGCAGTATGACGAAACTCATTTTGAGATTATCCTCGAAAAATCTTGCATACTCATTGATGAAATTTTCATCCCTGAAAACCTCCCAAATATGAGAGTATTTTCCAGCAATAAACCTAGCAATAGGTCTCAGTCATATTAGTTCAAGGGCTGAACTGAGGTTGAAAATAATCTGTTGATATTGCGTGCTCAAATGTGGCCAGGAGATGCCCTAGAGGTATAAAACTGGCGCCTGGCCTAATGGTAATGATCAAATAATATAGTCTAAATAAAGATCTACTTTATTTGATCTTCTTTCTGGCTTTAAATCTTAAGTCTATTTTAAAGGTGTCAGCAAGCTGGGATCTTGGGATCCACAGCTTGTAACTTTACATGCCTCAGTTAAAAATCCCAATTACAGAGGGAAAATTAAACCCAAAATTGGCCAGAAGAATTGGAACTATTTGAATATGCCTAGTGAGTTTCTAAACGTTTAAAATAAGATAATTCCTTTGGCAAAGTAAAGGTTCATTCAGCCAAACTTCAGCCTAATTAAGCGTGCAGGAATTAATTTATCAAGCGAGCAATCCTCAGATTTTCACACTTACTCTAAGACTAAGCTCACTCCTGGTGAGGGATAATATAGCCAGATTTCTTCAAATAAATGATAATAGCATGACTGAGCCAGCAAAAAGCAGAAAGCTCACCATGTTTAGGAACTCACGAGTAGTGAAGCATAGGAGGTGCTTGGAGCCACACTTTGACACCATCTCACTTGAGTTAAAGTCAAGATATCGTATTTCTATATTTGGAAGCGCATAAAGATGTACTAGGTATAAAGCAATAGTTTCCTACCATGATAATGGGAAGTCTGAGTTAGTTGTGGTCTATGTAAACCAGTATTGCCTCAAGGCAAACACCTTTAAAAACTGGAGCCTCGGATTTAGTTACTGCAAAGACCACTTGATTGTCTATTGTATCACGCCTACAACTCCTGATGCATATGCCCTTAGACGTGAAAACCATTGAATCCCTGAAGTCCATTAAGGATGCCTTAACTGAGTCAAGGCCGCTTATAGGATGGAGTCAAGACATTAAAACATTAGCAACGCTGTCCTGAACATAAGGCTGTTTATGTTGTTAAAAACTGGAAGGTTAAGCCTAAGGAGAAGGCTCACCAACCAGTCAAACAGAAGTACCAAAATTTTACCAAGTTAAAATGCAACACCTGTCAGCAAGAGGGGCACTTCTAGAGGAGTTTTTCTACACTAAAGGAAAAAATAACGAAGAACCTAAATAGGAGGCCGCAGGACAGATAATTGGGCTGCACACCATACCAATGAAATCAATGAAGATGAACCTGGTTTGCAATTGAAGTCAGGATAGTATCTATTGGAGAATCAAGCAAGGTGGTAGTGCTCACCTAACTCAGCCCTAATTAAACAAAATCTGGGCTCAGAAAGCAGCTTTAATTAGCTCAAACTTCTGAGTCCACTGAGAAAATAGTCAGTAATTAAGTTGGCTAGAATGTGATGTAAACTATGTTCAATAAGATTGCAATTAGAGATTGCAAGTCACCTGAAGCTTATAGGGAGTCCTTTCTTCATAAATAGTTAAGATAATTTAGTCAGACAGTCTTAAAATTATTTCTCATGGGCATGGCGATTGGTAAGAGTCTTAAAAAATTTAAGTCACCATATAAAAATCAAAGTGTTAGACATAAAGGATAACGGCGTTCCAGTCAACATTTTGTCTTCCAAATTTATGAAATAGTACTATTTTGCACTAGAAATCAATTAGAAGAAAAAGTTAAGAACTTCCAGACCTGAATTAACAAAGCACTAGAAGTTTATTTCAAATTACCCTTGTAATTTAAACGCATTATCTGCTCCAGCTGTGATACTATAGAACAGGCACTACAATTTCTGTTTAGGAACACAGTTCTTAGTTGAGTTTTGAGGAATCATTGACTTTAATCAGAGTTCAGTTAGTCTACTCAATTGCCATATGTTACTTTTGTTTCAAGATAAGGAGATGAAGGAGTGGAATAAGAGATTATTCCTAGTCAAAACTAAGCATTCTATTAACCCTAGTAGTAATACACTGAAGATAAGAGGGGAAAGCATCTATCAACAAAAGAAAAAACAGATTCTGGTTTGACCTTATATGCCAGCAAAGGAATGGACCTATTTCCCCTAAAACAGTATTTTATTTTGGTCAACATCAACATTAATATGCCAAAACAGACAGTGCTCGAGAAATACTGTCTTGAAGAGGTTAAAGAACAGGAAACTCAAGTATTGCCTGAATTCTAAGATACATCATACTAAGGATAAGTTGATTTTCTATTTGGGAACATTGTCAAGCACCCTGTTCATATCAAGAATGTTCAAACCATATCCAAAAATAAAGATTAGATTTTACACTAATGTTAAATGATTTTACACCATTTCTGGAATTTTTGAGATTAAGCTGCAAGAGCCAACCACAAAGGAATAACGTTAACTCAATGAACTCTTGTACTAACAATCGGAAACTTTTCATCAGTGGACATAACAATTATAACTTGTACAAGGGTGCTACAATAATGATACTGGAAGTGTCATATATTTCTGTTTAAAGTCTTACCGCTATACAAAGTGTGGAGAAGAAGTAATATCAAACAATATACGATAATGTATGGATGCAGGCTTGGTATAGCTTTAATAGCTCTTGGGCTTCGCTCCTTCTGCTAGTGAGAAAGAAGGATGGGACTGATGATAGTCATGGATTTCAGAAGGCTCAACGACCTGTTTAAGAAAAGCTTTGAACTTATTATTGCAAATTAACAATGCTGAAATGACTTGGGGGATTGTTCTATTCTCCGCTATTGAATTTTTATGCAGATAATGGTGATTAAGCTGTCATCAGAAGACCAGGAAATATGTGCTCTGTAAATCAGCTAAGGGCTGTAAAGGCCAACACGTAGGCCACAGGGCTTGTGCAACGCCCTGTCTTTGTTCCAACAAGTAATGGATCAGGTCTTTGTAGATCTGAAAACGTCAAATGTGTTAGTCTAATTAAATGACATCATGACGTTCATCAAGACATTAAAAGATAATCTGGCACACCTAAAGGAAGTTTTCAGTTAAGTGATAACAATCTTAAGTTAATATAAAAATACTAGTTTTTGAAGAGTCAGTAGAATTCCTTGATGTCAAGATTTGAGATGACTAGCAAGCTAAAATACCTGCTCCTGAGTTAAGCCTCAACTAATTAACTCTCAAACTAGCGCGAATGGAACCCTATCCTGAAGGCACCAAAACCAGATTTGATCAAGAAGCATCATTTGTACAAGAATCGATGGAAACACCTTCAGAAATCCCATCCCCACTTCCCAAATCACAAGATGTGCTGCCCCAACCGATTCAATCATGAGGATGATGCGGTACAATGAGGGCACCATCCAGGAAGTCAATACAGAAGGCAGTAAAAGATCCTGATCTTGCAGGCCATGAAGTTCCATAAGACAACATGTCCCCGTGCGCCCTATATTTATTGATACTTTCTAGCACAATAAAGTATTCTATATTCTCTACATCTTTTCATTTTTTGACATCTTTGCTAATCTTTAGCTTTATGCGCGCTTTTGGACTTTTAAAGCAGCCAAGAGGAACCATCTAGTATTAAAAAAAAGCAGCCAAGAGAATTGTTATGCCAAAGGAAGTAGTGCTCACTACAGGGGTCTCTGAGCTGTTTTAAGTAAAAATGTCTATCACGAATAATTTAGAATACTATCAGCCCTTAAGATCAATCTGTTTATTGGTCAAGAAGTGTTGCTTGATGATTAGTACCTTGTGGTATGAAGTGCCGCCCACGCAGCCTGAGAGTCTAGAAATTCAGGTCACATTCCAGTCCTCCTTGCCCTCAGTTGATGGAATTCATTACCAACTTCAGTATGATTACTTAACAATATTGTCCAACAATTAATAAATGGCATCTACTCCATGAGTGCCTGATCCAGCTGCTCCCGTGCCTCTTCTGTGCCCTCTACCATGTGGGACTTCTAACCTCAGCCCAGCTGCCAGCAGGAGAACTTACCCTAGGACAAAAACTCTAACTTCAAAACTTTGTTCACCTGGACATTCATCACCTTTTCCAATTAGTTAATTGCACCATCATTAAGTCTTATGACAACTGGATCTCACTCAGGCCTTACACTCACATGTCATTAATTGCTACAAAGCGGCCTCCTCCTTTGTCCATAACAACTGTGAGGCCAGTATTGATAACTGACAATTAATAATTGAGGCTTGAGGCCAACTTGCGGTGTTGGATAGTGGAATCTATGGCTATCTTGAGGACCAGTTACATTAAAACGTCCGACTCCTTGAGGCTGCTTGGGATCAGCACCTCCTCCAAGTTGAGGATCTGGGTTGGACCCTGCAAAAAACACTATTGGGAGCTGGCCTCTTATGACTACACCTCTGGGAGTGAAATTTCTGAAGAGCCTAAAGGCCCTGAAGGACTGAGGGACCTGAAGGACCAGAAAATCCCCATGAAACTCAAGGGCCCTCAGGTCCCGCAGCACCCACTCCTGAAGGCCTGGAAGACCCCTGGTGAAAGGACGTATGAGTAGCCTTGGCTGCCTTACACAATCAAATCTGAGAGTAGCACAGGGGTACAAGCTCTTAGTAGATGGAGTTCCCCTCAACCCTATGGTCTCATTATGGCACTGTTAGACAAAATGGACAACTTCAGCACCTTCACCAAGATTACTGATAGCTGCATCTCCCAGTTTGGACAAACTTGTCAATGGTTAAAAATACATTTGATCACCCTCAAGCGTCAGCTTCACCTTCAGGGCGCAAACATTAATCCCTAAAGAGCATGTCGTGAATAAGGCTTCCATTTCCTCCCTCAACTGAAACTAAAATGATATCCAAGTGGACCTCAAGGGCCTATGGTAACGGTTAGACCAACAGGCCCCCATGACTATGCAGAGACTGAGATCTACAAACCAGCACCCATCCCTGGAGTTAACACCCTCACCACTCCTCTTGTAACTATTTTTAGATTAGTTTTAAAGAAAGGTTCACCTCAAGCTAGGAAAGCATCGCCTCCTTGTACACATTTGAAAGTTCCATGGAGGAGGGCACCAACTGGCAGAAAGTGAAGCATATCCACTCCTGCATCAACAGCACTAACTGGTAGATCATGACTCCCCATTTGAAGGGGTGTAACACTTGGGAACAAGTCCGTATTGCATTAATCCAAGGATTTAGCAGCAATCAAACCCTGGCAACCAAAAGCAAGCGTTCATGGGTATCCGCTTGAAACAATGAGAAAGCTTTATGGAGTTCACCAGCAGTTTTTACGCCCAAGCACAATCACTAGTCACTACTGATAGTATCACCTTAATGTCACTATCACTGCTGTCATCTCTGCATTGTGATCCTACCCCAAGGTTCAAATGCATATAATTGGTGAAAAGAAAGATTTACTTGCATCTGCAAGATCAAGAAAGCACTTAACGAGATCTTTTTGTTGACCCTACACTCCAATGCTAACTCTTTAGGCCCCTCCAACCATCATCAAGTCCAAAAGGTCAGAAACAAGAAAAATTCTCATCTTGGTGCGCCTACTGTAAAAGTTTCAGACATAGCACTAAGATCTGCTGGAAACAATTTGCCAAGAAGGCAGAAAAAGGGCTGTCAGCATGAAGGACGAGGTGCTCCTTGCTGACATCCCTACTTTGCCTTAAGAACCCTCCATAACCTTGAAAAATCCTAAAGCTAAATTGTAAGTCCTGAGGAACATCCCCTGGCGGTTGATCGGGCCATTTTTCCATTTCCAAGTAAGAAGGTACCAAAGAGGATGGCTGTACCCCTTGTTACTCAGGGTGATCTCGCTCACATGGTAGACAAGCGCTGGGTAACAGCCCTCCCACTTCGGATACCACTCCTGATACCCACACTCTCCTTGGCAGAATTGCTACGATGAATCAGTGAAATCTGCGCTGAGATTGCTGAAATGAAATAGATCATAACCAACTTGAGTGGCAATCAGCCCAATTCTTGGATTTTAAATGGTCAAAAAAGTATGAAGACTGAGCTATTGGCCAGAATGCCCAACAGTTGTAATTCGGTTAACATGATGACTAAAAAATCTCCCCTCTCCCAAATCTGTTAGGCATCACCCCCAATGGGCAGGTAATAGCACTGGAAACTATCGATGAGGTTTTGAAGCTTCCTGTTAACAAATTGGGTGTTGCACCTGATGCAATGCTACTGACTGAACAAACAGCCCAGCGACTGAGCATGGGCGGGTTGGGCATCCCAAACCCATTCCCAACCAAATGGGCCCACCCCTATGTGGGGTGGCCTTGGGGGATTCCCACCGCTCATCGGGCTAAATGCCATCACACCAACCATCAGAAACATAGTAGAGCCTTGGTTCAGACATTCAAGGTCAAACTGGCAGCAACTTGGCCCGCCGCCAAATTTTGTGATGTTGGTTCCCAAGGAGCAAAACCACCCATTCCTGAATAATTTGCCGGTTAGGCTGAATTTGTGGGACCTGATCCTGGCTTGGTTTCCCCAAATTGACTACTATTTAATCAGTTGCATCTCACTGTGAAAATTATTGGTCAATTTTTCTTTCCTAAATTCTTAAAAAATTCTTTCTCAAAAATTAGTTTTAATATGTCAAAAATCAAGCTGCCTTATCCGCTGATGTTCTCATAAAACTCAGGGTTAATGGCCATGTGCATCTGGTACTTTATTTTGTGCCTATATGAAATTCTGGCTCACTGGCGGATATTGGTGGAACTCCTTTCCAGTTCCATATTCATCATATCAGCAGCAGTGCCCCGGGCATTCTGGTTTGCTGTTTGGATGCTCTGGCATCTGGGCTGTTAGGCCAGTCTAAGACTTACTTGTTGTTCACCTGACATAATAGACCAACCATTATTCTTAGCCATTTCCGCCTTTCTCACATGTGTGGCGCAGCAATGGTTCCTTCTTTTTAACTGAGTCAGGTTGTAAAGAAGATTATCTCTGAAAGCATTAGACCAGCCACACTCAAACCTCCAAAACCATACCCCATAGTTGCCGCGGCTATTTGCCCATTGGTTTCCCCAGATCCCACCACCATCTCTTTGGTATTGCTGGATTCATCCACAACTACCAATAAGGAGAACTACGCTTACTTCTTAGTACCCATGAAGATTAGCACTTGTTCTCATCACGTCTCCTTTAAGGCCCTGGTGGACACTGGAGCCACGGGAAATTTTATAAGTGTTGAATTGGCACAACAATTAATGCTGGAAATGAATGCGGAATCCTCAGTGATGGTGGCCTCATCTGCTTATCAGCCCTCATATGACGTTCACCAACCGGTACCTTTTTCAATCCACCAGTTCAGCTTTTTCAATCGCTTTTTGGATACGCCAGACTTGGTGTTTCCAGTGATCGTAGGTGTGTGGTGGTGGCGTTGACAACATGTGAAGATTCATTTAGAGTCTAATATGTTGTCATTTACTAATGATCATTTGAAGGAGAACTCCCTTTGATCAACACCCTCAAGAAGGTACAAGGAACTAGATCTATCACTACTCTAGTCACTTCTGCGGGTGTTCCAGCCAATTCCCCCAAAAACTTAATGCACTATTGGAGAATCTTTGATATGGAAAAGGCGGATCACCTTCCTAAACACATCAGGTATGATTGTGGGTTTTGAACAACTGTGGAGTTAGTGAACATCAACTGTCCGTTGTATCCCCATACAGCGGAGGAAGAAGTTGCACTCAATACTTAGTTGGACGATATGTTGAAAAAAGGTTGGCTGTTCAAGGAGACCTCCCCCGTCACCTCCCCTGTCATCTTTACCAAAAAAGCGGATGGTTCTCTCCATCCCTGCATGGATTACGGTCTGTTAATTTCTCAGCGTCTAGGTCTACTGTCGCCAAGTTGGATTTGCACAGGGTATAGCCACTGAGCAACTCAATCAAACAATATGAGGATCACCAATTCTTATAATGAAACTTAAATAAATATATATGGAGCTATTGCCCCTTTTTTCTATCTTTATTTTTAAATATCTCGCAGACCATTCTGCGCTCCTCTTTCCTCATAAAAGACTATCCCCTTTTAATCTTCTGTAAGGCTCTTTATACCTCAATTCCCAGCTGGATGCATCCTCAGCTTGGTATCTTCTATTCTTCTTCCTTATTCAAGTTGCTCTCATTCGTATCAAATCTCTGCATGATTCCTCTTGATTCACCAAATGTTCTCATTTTGCTTGATTATATTTTTGTATCCCCTTTTCATAAAGCTCGAGACTCATCTCAATTCCCCTGTGATCCGCTGATATGGGTAGCGTATCATCCAGTCATACCAACTTCCTGACATGGCCATTTGAATAAAATAACAGTTACTGATCCCTACCCATTGCCTCTGGAGCAGACAATCAGTCAGGCAATTGCCAAATCCCGTGTGTTCTCTAAGCTGGATCTGGTGAACGCCTTTAACCAAATCCAGGTAATGGAAGGGCAGGAATGGTTAACAGTGATCTGGACGAAGCGCGGCATTTTCCAATTTTGTGTAATGCCTTTCAGGCTGAAGAATGCTCCCACTATGTTTCAACAGATGATTGATAATGTACTGAGTGACCTCCGGTTCACCTGTGCTGTTGCATACATTGGTGATATTCTGGTTCACTCCCCAACTCATGAACAACATGCAATTGACTTGGAAGCAGCGTTGGTCGCCTTGCATAAGGCAGGGTTGTTCCTCAAACCATCCAAGTGTGATTTTATAAGGAGGAGGTTACTTTTATTGGTAATCTGGTTCTTAAAGATGGTGTTGCAATCCCTCCCAATAAGTTGAATGCTATCTGGGGTGGCCAACCCTGACTACCCAGAAACAACTAAGGAGCTTCTTGGGAACCATCATTTTCTTAAAAAAGTTCTCCTCCGCACTCTCTCAGCTCGCCGCCCCACTCCACCCACTCACAGGGAGAAATGTACCTTTTCATTGGATGGACAAATGCCAACAGGCATTTGAATTGATTAAAGAGGTGTTTATATCTCCTCCCATTTTAAAAACACGCTGATCCCACTAAGCCATATATCATTGCATGCGATATGTCATCAGTAGCTGTTGGAGCAGTGTTGCTCCAGGAGCACAATGGGTATGGAACATCCAGTCACCTACCTTTCCTAAAAGTTTACCTCTATGGAGCAGACTTGGGCTATTTATGACAAGGAGTTGGCAGCTGTTGCATGGGCCCTAACTCATTGGAGGTACCTGTTACAGGGTGCCTGACATGAATTAATGGTTCACATGGATCACCAGACCTTGTTGTACTTTTGTAAACCCCAAAAAGTGGCACACCAACAAGCCCAAACCTATCAGGACCTGTGCAGTTTCAACTTCAAATATGAATTTGTAAAAGGTGCACTAGATATACTTCTCAATTTTCTCAGCTGCAGCTCCACCCACAGTTCTGCAGATCTGGGGGATGTGGATCTCATTACTGTGATTCCTACCACCAAAATCTTGTCAATTGTTCCCTCTGTCATTTCTTCTGTTGCTCTGGCTCCCAACGCTCCATTAGCTGCTCAGGTCTTAGCCAGTCAAATGGCCTGCCCTGAGGGTGTGGAGTTGGTCGAGCAGTTATCCCACCAGAAGCCTAAACACTCCCTATACTCACTAAAGGAGGGTCTTATATATTTTAGATTTCGCGTTTGGGTTCCTCCCTCCTTCTGAACTGAGGTTTTTTGCACACATCACAATCCCCCCACAGTTGGTCACTCAGGTTCTAAGAAATACATCGATTTGATCAAACGGACCTATAATTGGGCAGGTTTGACAAAAGAAGTCCCAGCCTGAATCGCTGATTGTGTTACTTTTGCCAGGGCCAAGTCAGATCATTTTAGCAAAAATGGCCTCCCGTACCCCTTACAACAGGCGGAGGGCCCATGGACATCGGTGTCCATGGACTTTATCATTGAGCTCCCCTGTTCAAACTGGTTCACAGCGGTGATGGTAGTGGTGGATTGCTTCACAAAATTTTCCCTTTTTATACCTTGCATTTCCACAATTATGTCCGAAGAAACTGCCTGCCTTTTTGTACACCATGTGTTTTTGATGTTTGGTCTCCCCAGGAGATCATCAGTTACCGTGGCTCTCAGTTCACCGCGCGGTTTTGGAGTGAGCTCCTATCAATCCTGAAAATATCCCCCTGTCACTCCACGGCGTATCATCCTCAGTCTGACAGCCAGACTGAGCGGGTCAATCAAGTTCTTAAGCAGTACTTGCGTTGCTATGCTGCAGCCGGGCAGGATACTTGGGCTGATGACCTCCCTCTTGCTCAATTCATGCACAATAATGGAACCCACGCATCCACAGGGTTTTCCCCTATGAAGCAACATTGGGTTATAATCATTTGTTTTCAGTCAGACCGTGCTTGTGTCCAGAGGTTCAAACTTCTGTGGACCACGCTGCTCATATTAGAACAACTCAAGCCTTAGTGCGGGAACACCTCACTAAAGCTATAGATGACTACAAGTGGTTCGTGGATCAAAAATGCCTTCCAGGTCACAAGTTTACAAAGGGTTCTTACGCTATTCTTGACACCCATCATTTAAAAATCCAGGCCCCTTCCCACAAATTCGCCAGCAAACGCTTGGGTCTCCATCTGGTGGGGGAGGTATTGGGTAATGGGGCGTTCCAGTTGAAGCTTCCCACGCATTGGAAGCATCATCCCATTTTCCATGTCTCCCAGCTGTCACCCTTCAAGGGTGCAATACCCACAGAATTGGAACTGATCATCATCAAAAATAAAGAGGAGGTTGAGGTAGAAGCTATACTGGCATCCCAGAAATCCTGACACTCTGTACAATACCTCATGGCTTGGAAATGGTATCCAGCTTATAAAAACAGTTGGGTCAAGGCGCACGATTGCACAAATTGCATGGAACTGGTTGATGCGTTCCACATCTCCCACCCCAAAGCTCCCCGCCCTCCCCAAAAAGTCGCGTCTCTTTGGCAATCAGGTTACCCAAGGCGCACAAGAATGTGGCTCTCGTGCAGTTCCCCAGTGGTGGGCTCCTTCCCTTGGGAAAAGGAAAGGGTAATGTAAGTCCTGGGGAACATCCCCTGGTGGTTGATCGGGCTATTTTTCCATTTCCAAGTAAGAAGGTACCAAAGAGGATGGCTGTACCCCTCATTACTCAGGGCAATCTCGCTCACATGGTAGATGAGCGCTGGGTAATAGCCCTCCCACTTTGGATACCACTCCTGATACCCACACTCTCCTCGGCAGAATTGCTATGAGGAATCAGTGAAATCTGTGCTGATATCGCTGAAATGAAATTGATTGTAACCAACTTGAGTGGAAATCAGCCTGATGCTCAGATTTTAAATGGTCAAAAAGGTATTAAGACTGAACTATTGGCTGGAATGCCTGACAGTTGTAGTTTGGTTAACATGACGATCAAAAAATCTCCCCTCTCCCAAATCTGTTGGGCATCACCCCCAATGGGCAGGTAATAGCATTGGACACCATCGATGAGGTTTTGAAGCTTCCTGTTAACAAATTGGGTGTTGCACCTGATGCAATGCTACTGACTGAACAAACAGCCCAGCGACTGAGCACGGGTGGGTCGGGCATCCCAAACCCATTCCCAACCAAATGGGCCCACCCCTATGTGGGGTGGCCTTGGGGGATTCCCACCGCTCATTGGGCTAAACGCCGTCACACCAACCATCAGAAATATAGTAGAGCCTTGGTTCAGACGTTCGAGGTTGAACTGGCAGTGACTTGGCCCACCGCCAAATTTTGCAATGTCAGTTCCCAAGGAGCAAACCCGCCCATTCTTAAATAATTATCCAGTTAGGCTTAATTTGTGGAACCCAATACTGGCTTGGTTTCCCCAAATTGACTACTATTGAATTAGTTGCATCACACTGAGAAAATTGTTGGTCAATTTTTCTTTCCTAATTTCCTATTAAAAAGTCCTTTCCCAAAAATTAGTTTTTATATGTTAAAAACTCTGCCTTATCCGCCGATACTCTTGTACCCCTCAGGATTAACAACCGTGTGCATCTGGTACTTTATTTTGTGCCTATATGAAATTCTGGCTCACTGGAAGATATTGGTGGAACTCTTTTCTGGTTCCATATTCATTGTATCAGCGTAATGCCCCAGGCATTCTGGTTTGCTGTTCAGATGCCCTGGCATCTAGGCTGGCAGGCCAGTCTAATTCTTACTTGCTGTTCACCTGACATAAAGTGCCTTGTAACAATTGGGTTAAAATGAGCATTACTTTTTGACTTGAGATTCAGATTTCCAATTCTTAAGTCAAAATGCTATTTTGGGTTTTTGCAGTTCATGCAGGGCTCAGAGAAGGGCTGTTCCCCTCCCAAGCTATACTTTATGCTCTTAGGGGCATAAAGAATAGTTAGGAGGGGCTCCCTGGAAGAGCTTTCTTTTAAGGTCAGCTCATGTGATTCTGAACTCAGTTCAGAATTCTTTGTCATTTCCTACCCTTATGTGAGTCGGTGGCCTTCAGGGCCACTCTTGCCTTGTCTTACCTGGTATCCCACGGTGAACCTAGTTTTGTATCCTTAATAAAATGTTGGGTTTCTGCGTCAAACAGATCCACCAAATATTTTGGTTTTTTGTGTCATTTGCAGTTCCCTATGTTAGTGGGATTAAATTCATCATCTTATTTATTTTTGTTAATAAATAAAACAAGGCTAATTTTGGGGCTGAAATCCACACTTACCTGTGTCATCTTTTCTTACTTTCAAATTTTCCCTTAATTTAAGATTAAATTGGTGAGTATGTGGAGTCAAAACTCTTACCTTGAGGGTACCTCATATCAGGCAATCTTTTGGTATCAAATATATCCGCTGATCCTAAGGCAAGCTGGCAGTCAAAAACTGGGACGTTTTCATCCATTATATATCTGAAGAAGAAGCTTTGGTAGCCATCAATTATAAAGGAATTGATACTGCTTACTCTTCTTCTGATTACTCTCCCATGTTTCACATGCTACCTCCCCATTTCAGAAGCCTGGTTACCATCATTTCAGTTTAAATTCATAAGATCCTGGTCCTCACCATAGTCAACAGTGGCTCCCACATGAATGTCATATTGTACAAGTTAATTAAGCGCATCAAGATTGCTCCAGACTTGACCCACTATATGTAGTAGGGCATGGCTGTCCCACAATGTACTCAATCTATAGGGACCTATTTTCCCTACCTATACAGTTCAGAAAAATTGCTATAATCACCCCGCTGTTGCGCTAGATAACCTTAGTTATGACCTACTCCTTGGAACTCAGTTTCTTCAAGACTACTCTGCAGTAGTCCATTATGATGACGGCTTTTTATCCCTACTAGGGCTCTGGGTCCATATGATCTTCAAAACTTTCCAAAATTCTAAATTGGAGGTCAAGACCTGAGCCAGCATACTGGAAAGTGAGGGCCAAATCAATCAGCTTAAATATCATGTAAGAGGCTCTCAAGTCCGATTGCTCCCTGATGTTGATGACAAGAAGTTATGCCAATATACTTATCTAGGACGACTACAATACCTCCAAAGTCTCAAGTCATTGGCAACCCAGGTCCGTGTTAACATCCCCGTCCAGATACCTACTGGAAATCTGAGGCTTAGACAACCCATCCGCCAAGGAGGTGCTAACCTGCCTGGGATTCTAGATCCTGCTTATTCTGGATCTATAATCAGTGTTGTTGGCTAACCTTACCAACAAACCCGAATAAGTAGGCCCAAACAGTCCTGCTGCCTATGTCACCTCTTACAGTGAAGGCTGTCAACGATGTCCATAGTTTTGGGAGCCTAAAGGACTTTGGTCTGAAAATGCCCTTGTTGGTGGGCCTGTTTGATACCAGTATCCAAAAGGACCTCACTGACAACCAACAGCGCAAGGTTTAAGAGTTGTTGGAGGAGTATTCCGACCTATTTTCAGCCTCAACCTACAACTTTGGGAGAATGAATGGAGTCCTACATCACGTGGAGACTGAGGACGCTCCTCCCTTCTTGTCCCAACTTTACCACAAGAGCAAGTTTGAAGAAGCCTGGGTGGTGGTGGATCTCAGACAACTACTCAAAGCTGGACTCCTAGTGACTTTGCGCAGCCCTTTTACTCCCCTCTTCTGCTGGTTCAGAAGAAGGATGGCAGCCACTGGATAATGATGGACTATCAACGGCTCAGCTCCATCACCAAGGAGAACAGTTATCCTCTTTCCCAGATTATTGATCTCATCGTCTGCTCACCAGATTTCATTGCTTTTCTGCAATAAACCTTGCCAGTGAATATTGGAAAGTTGAGCTCACCCGTAAAGATTGAGCCAAGTGCACACTCATAGCTAACAAGAGACTATTTAAGCCAAATGCGGATGCCCATGGCTTCTGAAACACCCCTGGCCACTTTCCAACGCGCCATGGATGGTATCCTTGGAGACTTGAAGCTGTCATGCATCCTTGTATACCTAGATGACATTACTGCTTTCTCATGAACCTTTAATAAACACGTTGAGAATCTTAGGGAAGTTTTTAATTAGCTTTGGAAGGCCTCTATAAAGCTTAAACCTTTTAAGTGCTCCTTTTTCCAATAAGAGATGAAGTTTCTGGTACACAAAGTTTCGCAGGATCGCATCCAGCCTATACCAGACAAAGTTTACGCCATAGAAAAGATGTCTCACCCCCAGAGCTTAAGTGATATCTGGTGTTCCTAGGCATAATGAGCTATTATTGGCAGTCTATCCCCAGTTTGCCAACCTATCAGAGTCACTATTTCACCTCTTTCAAAAGAATGTGCAGTTTGAATGGTGGCCTGAACAAGAACAGGCTTTTATTTTCTTGATAATTGCTCTATGTAATAAACCCATTTTAGTCCACCCACTTTTTGATCTACCTTTCTTGCTGTTCATGGATGCAATAAATGTCGCTGTCAGGGCTATCTTAGCCCAGCATGACAAAAATCAGATTGACCATCCAGTAGCCTATTTTAGCAATTCTCTAAGTAAGATAAATGGAACTATAGCATTACCAATAGGAAGTGCCTGGCTGTCTTGCTAGCCACAAAGTATCTTTGGCCTTATCTATATGGTACCCACTTTACCATTGTCACCGACCATTCCTTGCTCTGGTGGCTCCAGCAGATGAAGGACCCAGATGGACGCTTAGCCAGATGGGCCTTAAGACTTCAGAGTTATAATTTCATCATTATCCATCACATGGGCGCAATTCACCAAAACCTGATGGCCTCTCCAGGATACTGGTGCTAGCAGCATTGACCCCTGAGGAGGACCTACTGTACAATCTGATTAGTTGACTTGAGCGATTAGAGTTGTAAGCTCCCGAAGTCCAAGCTGAGATCCAAAGGATGACCTGAGACACTCAAATCAAGGACAGGTTGCTCTACAAGAGGGTTAATAAGAAATGGCTCCCTTATGTACGCCCCTCTTCCCAAAATGACGTTATCTAGAGGGCCATACTACTGTGGGACACGGGGCAGTCAAGAAGATTCACAAATGGTTGAAGTCACTATGTTACTGGGACAAAAAGGTAGAGACCATCCAAATGGTCTTGGAGGCATGTATGATTTGCTGATCCCAAGACCAAGCCAATCCTCAAATTCAACACCCAGTTGTCACCCCAATGGGACCCTTCAGCGTCGTTAGCATCAATGTGATAGTCCCTTTCCCTGCTGTATCACATGGCCATAAATACACCCTCCTAGCCATGGACCACCTGATCACATGGGTTGAAGTAATTTCAGTCCCCGCTGCTACTGAAAAAGCCACAGCTCTTTTCCTTATTCAATCTAATTTTACCCATCATGGATGCTCACAAATCATACTTTAGTATAATGGTTAACTTTTACCTCACAGGTAGAACAAAAACTTACTTCACTTTTTGGCACTGAACAAAGTTTTGCCGCCCCTCATAACCCATCACCCAATGGGGAAGTGAAATATGATAATGATACCTTGTCTCTATTTTAAAAAGGATGGCTGCCTCTGACCCTGTGTAAGGAGAGTGTCTATAACTCTCCTGTTCCCAGCGTGGTAGTGCTCGGGGCACAGGTCCAACGCCAGGGAACTAGACGTTATAATCAAAGTCACTATTGCCCAGCAGAGGGTGCTGGAGCAATAATAACTCAAACAAAAATAGAGCAATTATTAAGGTAAAAACCCAACCAAAAATGACGCGGTGCACTAAGGGAGAAGTGGTAAATTTCCCAGGTTGGAGGGAACCTGAGCGAACTAATAATGCACTAGGTGATAGCCTAATTGTATATAAAATGTGGTGGTCAAGGTAACGTGAGACCTCTTTGAAAAGGTCCACACACAGGATCGTTTAAGTTATCATAAATAAAATGGGAAAAATGGGGGGACTTTATTGTAAGAAGTCAACCAACAAGGAATGTTGGTCATGGGTAACATAATTAAACTTTGTTGAGGAAATTTGGAGTCTGATGAAGCGGTCCCAAGCAGTGATCCACCAATAGGCAAACACTACCATCTGAATTGATAGAAAACACTGAAACTGAATTCACTCGAGTAAATGATTGAAGTTGGATCTGACCTGAACGTGAGATTTTGTAAATGGAACAGGTTTCAAAAACCCATTTCTCAACTAACCAAATCGAACCATCTGCATTAACTGCGTAAACTGTTTGTTTAACGCCTGGGAAAACGTAAGGGGATGGACGTTAGGCACCTTACTAGTACCAACCTGGGCATATTTAGCTTGTACCCAGCGCTGGTCTAGTGTGTGCCTGAGGTTATGAGGGCCTGAAGCTTCACTTCTGTGCCTCCTAGCGCCCAGTCTTATCCTTAGGGTTGGTCCCCACTATGATGTCATTTAACCATGACATTACCCTCTCCTCCCAATGGGCTCAACCACCTCCAGGGGCTTGCGCAAGGGAAAAGATCTTGTGGGCTGGGGCCAATTTCATGGTGACAACGGTCAGTTTGGGTGAGATCCAGCAGCCTGGGGGAAACGCTTGTGGAAGGCTTCAATAAGATCTTGGGCATTCACACAGTCGCACGCTGGAACCAAACTGTTCTCTGCAGCGTCAAAATCCTTCCAGGATACCAGGTACTCAAGTCTTTGTTTAACACAGCGAGAGGCAACTATTTCTTCCACTTCCCACTCTGGCGCTCCATCCACGAGATATGCCTCAGGAGTCTCTGGTGGGGGCCCTTAAACAACGTCTTTTTGCTCTCATGGAAGACAGAGAAGATCTGAAATGAAGAGGGAAGATCTATCTGGTATGAGGCATGGCCCACTTTTCTAACCACGCGGTAAGGGCCAATCCTCTTTAGTCCCAGATTCTTGAATGGCTGCTTGATAGGGATGTTACGAGAATCAAGCATCACGAGATTCCCTTCCTTATATGCTGGACCTACTCAGCGCTTACCATCAGCATTCTCCTTATAAACTTGCATTGCCACCTCCAAACTTGTGGAAATCCCCTGGTGGACTTTCTTGATAGTTTTGGCAAATTCCACCACCGCTTTAACCTTAGAACCACAGCTGGGCTCCATGTCAAAGGCTGGGTTAAAGCCATGGTTGGTGAAAAAGGGGGAACAACTGATAGAAGAATGCAAAGTGTTGTTGTAACTTAATTGGGCCATAGGGAGGTGAGAAACCCAATCTGAATGATCTGCGGCAGTGTAACACCGCAGAAACTGTTCTAAGCACTGCTTCACTCGTTCAGTCTGCCCATCTGATTGAGGGTGATAGGCAGTTGAACGACAGGGGTGAATCTGAAGAGTTTTATACAACTCTTCCCAAAAGACGGAGGTAAACTGGGGTCCTCAATCACTGATAATATCTTGGGGAACCCCATGAAGCGCAAACACATGAGTAACGAAAATCCTAGCCATCTCAGCCGCGGTTATTGTTGTTCTGAAAGGAATAGAGTGGGTGAACTTTGTAAAACAGTTCACCACCACCACGATGGCATCATAACCATCAGAAGCAGGTAATCCCACAATGAAATCCACCAATAGGAAAGTCCAAGGCCCTTTAGCCTTCTGAACTGGTACCAACAACCCTGCTAAAGGTTGTCAAATTGGTTTCATTTGATTGCAGATCAGGCACTCTTTACAATACCGTCCCACCTGAGCAGGTAAGCCTTTCCAATTGTAGGTGCGTCAAATTAACTCCAAGGTCTTTGCTTTCCCAGGGTGACCAATGGTGATTCCATCATGATGGTCCTGGATGACTTCCAGGCGCAGTGGTACAGCAGGTACCCAAAGGCGCCCCTGAAACCATATCATCTCATCCTTTACATGATAACCCCTGGATAGGTCCTCTTGATCTAAAGCGCTCTTAGAGAGTACCATAGTATATTTGGCTGACAGCGGCTGAGAAAGGACAACCTTTCTAAACATACCGTATCTCTCCACATTTTCCAGAGGTGCAAGCGCTGTCCCGTTGTCTGGGGGAGAGGGAAGTTTAGACAGAATTTTATTTTGGAGGAATCATCACCTGTGTGTTGTGGACTTCTACCTCCTTTGGATCAGGAGCTAAAGCAGGGTTGCGGCTTAAAGCATCTGCCAAACCATTATCCTGGCCCTTTGTGAATTCGTAAGAAAAGGCAAATTGGGCAAGGGTAACATGCCAATGGGTCTTCCGTGGGGTTAGGACATGTGGGGCGTGGTAGTACAGCAAGGCACAGTGATCTGTACATATGCGGAATGGTTGGGTAGAGCCATGCAATTGGTGACGCCAATATGTCATTGCCTCCACCACTGCTAGTAACTCCTTGTATTAAACGGCGTAATTCAACTCAGGCAGAGACAATTATCTGGAAAAATATCCCACTGGATGCTCTATCCCATCTTCGCTTACTTTTAACAAGGCAGCCGTTATGGCGAAGTTGGAGGCATCAGTAGACACAATAAACTCTTTGGAAGAGTCGACATTGTGAAGGATGGACGTGGACAACAGGGTGCACTTCACAGCTTAGAAAGCATCCTCCAAAACGGGGGACCACTGAAGCACTTCTGCACCACTAGCCCTATACAAGGGCGCTGCCACCTCAGAAAGGTTTGGCGTGAACTTCTTGAGGAACGTACACGTCCCCAAAAAGCTCCTAAATTCTTTTAATGAAGTAGGGGTAGGCCACTCACAAATCGCCTTCTCCTTGTCTGGAGTTATCATGTGTCCTTGGTCAAACACGACGTTGCCCAGAAAAGTGACCTGGGACTTGAAGAATTCACACTTGCTTATCTTCAGCGTAAGGCTGGCTGCCTTTAACCGCTCCACCACTTGCCAAAGGTGTACTGCATGGGATTCCTGATCAGGGGAAAACACCAGGATATCATCCATGTAAGCAACCGCGCATACCCCTAACAAGTCCCCCAACGCTGCATCAATGTGGCGTTGAAATATAGCAGGGGCATTCTTAAGCCCAAAGGGCATGACCTGAAACTGGAAAATACCTTTTCTGGTATGGAAGGCGGTTAACCACTCTTGTCCCTTTTTAATCCGAATCTGATTGAACGCATTGAGGCAATCCAGCTTGGTTTAGACCTTAGCCTTCTCAACATAGCGCGCAATCTGAGAGTCCAAAGAGATGGAATATAGATCTGGTACAGTGACGTTGTTAAGGTTCTCATAGTCCACAAATGGGTGCAGAGTACCATCAGACTTCTCAACAAAGAGAAGTTTAGAGCATACAGGGGAGGTACGCTGAAAAATCGCACCTTTGGCTAACTGTTCCTTCACCCACACATCCAATGCATTTTCCTCTCAGACAGTCAATGAGTAAATGAGGAAGATATATGCACCAGATCCACAGTAAGCTTGAAGTCACAATCAAACTCAGAGTACTCAGGGAGCGCGTTAGAAGATGCTTCATCAAAAGAGGATTCCAAACCCTCCAAGCAAGAAGGTATAGGAACTTCCACTTAGGGCTTCAGCAAAGGGACAAGGCTATAAGGGTGAAGGTGGGGCCAGTGGGGAAATTCGCCATGGGCGTTCTCTTCTGACAAGGGAACAACTAATGTGCGACCATTCTTCAAGGTGAGAGATAGGGTATCTTCTTTCAGGTTGGTTCTAACGTCAAACTTTCGCCACCACTCAACACCCAAAATGATGGGGAACAGGAGGTTTTTGATCGCACTGAAGTGATCAGACAAGTGGTACTTGCCAACCTGATAGTCCACTGTCCAATGATCTGCAGAGTGGGAATACCTTGGGACGCTCCTCCCTTAACCATACCACCTGGCAAGTAACTCAATCCAAGGTAGTCGGCTAGGCTCTGGTCCATAAAGTTTTCAGAGGCGCCAGTATCCACCAAAATAGTAGTGCTGAGTTTCCCTAAAGGAATGGAGAGGGTAGCAGCCAGTAGAAAATACCTGGAATGGTCATTATTTAAGGTAGACAATGACAACATCTCACCAAAAAACTTTCCTCTGGCTCAAGCAAGCCATCAGAGTATGTTTTGGAATCATAGAAGGGGGAGGAATAGTTGGCCACTCTTAATACTGAGGCCACATACCCCACCATGCCTTCTGCAGGTGCATATACTTTATCATAATTTAAACGAAGTTCTTTCTCCGCTTCCTGAGTGCCCCAGATCATGGTAGAGGTCAAACGAGGGTTCTCAGGGGTTATTTGATATACTGGAATAGGGTTCTCATCCAGGTCATAAAAGCTAAGAAATGGCTCAGAGGTTTGGATAAGATTATCATCATAAAACGCGTTTTTAGATGCAAATGACCCTATTCCCCTAATTGCAAAAAAATGCCCAACAATATCCAAGGCCAACACCCCCAGGCCCATCTGCGGTAATTCCGCCACCATTGTATGAACGTGCTGTCAAAGGAAAACTTGTTTATTTAAATGAAAATTGATAATTTTGGTGGAAAGTTGGGGAATTATGACTTTCAGACATTGAAGCATCTGTATCCACCAAGTACAAACATGAAGGGTGGATTCTTTCCAGTTGGGGGCAACCAAAATATGTCGAATTGCTCCAACCTTTGGGAAAAAGAGGAAACAATGGTGCAGCTGACCACAGCTGAAGCCCACAGCTGGCGCCCATCATTTTCACTTTGGAAAAGTACCACACGGAAAAAGTTTGTGCACATAGAATTGAGTGGTTAGTTGACTAATGTAAGGAGAGTGTCTATAACCCTCCTGTTCCCAGAATGGTAGTTCTCAGTGCACAGGGCCAACGCCAGGGAACTAGCCGTTATAATCAAAGTCACTATTGCCCAGAAGAGGGTGCTGGAGCAATAATAACTCAAGTAAAAGTGAGCAATTATTAAGGTAAAAACCCAACCAAAAATGACGCGGTGCACTAAGGGAGAAGTGGTAAATGTCCCAGGTTGGAGGGAACCTGAGCGAACTGATAATGCACTAGGTGATAGCCTAATTGTATATAAAATGTGGTGGTTAAGGTAACGTGAGACCTCTTTGAAAAGGTCCACACACAGGATCGTTTAAGATATCATAAATAAAATGGGAAAAATGGGGGGACTTTATTGTAAGAAGTCAACCAACAAGGAATGTTGGTCATGGGAAACATAATTAAACTTTGTTGAGGAAATTTGGAGTCTTCCAAAGTGGTTTCAAGAACCAATCCACCAATAGGCAAACACTACCATCTGAATTGGTAGAAAACACCAAAACTGACTTCACTTGAGTAATTGATTGAAGTTGGATCTGACCTGAACGTGAGATTTTGTAAATGGAACAGGTTTCAAATCCTCATTCCTCAACTAACTGAATCAAACCATCTGCGTTAATTGCATAAACCGTTCATTTTAATGGCTGGGCTGGTGCAAGGGGCTGGGCGTTAGGCACCTTACTAGTACCAACTTGGGCATATTTAGCTTTTACCCAGCGCTGGTCTAGATTGTGCCTGAGGTCAGGGAGGTCCTGAAGCTTTACCTTCTGGGCCTCCTGGCGCCCAGCCTTATCCTTAGGGTTGATACCCACTATGATGTCATTTAACCATGACACTCTGCCACTGAGATCATTATCTACCAAATGTGTTGCTTGCCTACTGAATAAGCTACCACTGAGTTATTAAAATGTCCCTCTTTGAAGCTCTGTATTGATGTACACCCCAGCTCTCAAATAATGTAAAGCCTTTGCCCAAAACCTCTACTCCTGAGAACTCTAATTTAGCTATGAGGCCTTAGTTGATGAAATTATCTGGCTTCAAGCCCTAGCTACACAAGGCATTATCTCCACCACCAGAAGGGAGAAATCCTGATTTAATGTCAGATGACCTTTTCTACCCATTTTTCAATTAGGTGACCTCATTCTCCTTTATCACCATTAACCTGGAGATTGACATAATAAACTTGACATTCTTTGGTCCTGACCTTATAAATTCACTCATAAGGTGAACTCTGAGTACTCCATTGCTGACATCAATCAGGGGACAGTGGTGAATTGGGTTCATGGCCAGTTCCTCCAGCACTATACCCCCTCCAACAAGATCTTGAGGGGGGCGTTGTCAGGATTTGAGATACCAAGAAAACTGAATTCCCTGCTCCTGAGCTGAGCCTTAACCAATCACTTTTATACTATTGCAAACAGAACCCTATCCTGAAGGCGCTGAAACCAGATCTGATCAGAAAGCATCACATGTATGAGAATCAATGGAAACACTTTCAGGAATCCCATCCCCTCTTCCCAAATCACAAGAGGTGCTGCACCCACTGCTGTGGTCATAAGTATGATTTAGTACAATGAGGGCACCATCCAGGTGTTCAATCTATAAGGCAGTAAAAGATCCTGATCTTATGGGGCATGAAGGTCCCTAAGGCACCATGTCCCCATATTCTCTATAGATAATGATGCTTTCTAACACAATAAAGTAGTCTATGTTCCCTCCATATTTTCATTTTTTGACCTCTCCACTAATTTTTCAGCTTTGAGCCCATTTTTGGACTTTTACAAAAGTCAAGAGAACTGTTATGCAGATACAAGGATTGAAGGGGCTTATTATTAGACCCTTTTCTGTAGAAGAGGTTGATATATGTAAATAGATAGACAAACAACTAGGTAAGGGCTAGAAAAGGGGTATATAAATGTATGAGCTTTTACTATAAGAAGTATATATATTAGTTGTATAAATTTTCATCTAAGGGTTAAAGAAAAGGGATTTTATCTAAAGAAGCCTTGAATATAAGAGTTTAAAATCTTAAAACAATGTTTATGATCAGCTTAGTTAAAGGTATAAAATTAGAAACATATGTAAGAGTGATGTTAAGATAACTACTTAAAACAATTATTGAAAATATTAATTTCAGTTTATTTGAGAGCGTTATTATAGCTTAGTAATAAAGATTTTATTGGAAATAAAAAATTGAGGATTATAGTTTAATACTTTACACATAACATTTCATGTTGTTGTCTAATTCTTTGGTAAAATTTTAAATTAAAAAGAGATTTACCCTGAGGCGATGGACACCGCCGGCCTCATTAACGAAGAAAACCCCCAACTTTACCGCCTTATGCCCCATGTCGCTGATGCTCCCACCCCAATGTTGTCTGCCATGGTCTGCCAGCTAAAGCGGGCGCCGGACAAAAGTTTCCCCAAAGCCTCCTCGCCATCTGATATGGCTTCCTAGGCTGATAACCTAGGGGCTATATTGGGAATTTTTTTAATTTTATGATAATCCCTTTGTTTGGCCCATTTGCGAATAAAGATGCGTGGCGGCTCCCCCTTTTGGGTTGGGCACCACTAGTACTAAAAAAAGAGATTTACCCTTTTTCAATAATTTGACGCATATATGCGTCCAAAAAATGAGGGTATGTAAATCTAAAAACGCATATATGCGTCCAAAAATGAGATTTACATATATTTATCTCAAAATTTATCGAATATTCGTGTTACGACAAGGACCAAAATGAGCTTAAAAATTGTGAACATCGGCTAAGAAATTTTTGCAAAAGTTAAGGGCCAAAAAATAGGGGAGTTTTTTTTTTCAAAAATCAGTGAAAGGGTTAAGGTATACCAAATTACTGTGAGCAAAGTCGCGTACTGCAGCTAGTATATTATGGAAGAAAAACCTCGTAAGCCGAGCAGGAGCATATTTATTTTTAAATTTTATTCGAGGTGGGCCGACCTGGGGACGATACCGCACCGATTAGGGAAGTGAAGAAAATGGGAAAGGAGGATAAAACCCGGAAAACCTCCATGCGTGGCGTATGATAGGCCAGGAACTCCATGGACGCCTTTGCTATTCGCTATCTCGGTTCGGGGCATTGGTGCGCAACACCAACACAGTCAAAATCGTCCTCTATCCAAAGTCCATTACCGGGATCGAACTCGGGAGGCAGGAGCAGGAGCATATTTAATTAAACAAAAGAAGACTAACTTTGATAATATATTAAATTAGTCAAAATACTAAAGCTGGATTTTTTGCTAAATGTAATATTCGTTCAAAAGGTTAAAACATGACGACTTGCTTCTATTTAATTAAACGATTTAGAAATTTAACCTATCAGATGTGCATTTGATGTTTAGAATTAGTTGTAATCTAATTTCCAGCTAAACCGTTCAAAAATATTCTAGGGCTTGATTCAAATCGATCTGCCCTTAGACTGCCAAGTACTTTACCCTTCTATCCACTAAGCCTGAAAATGACATCTGAGCAGGCTGCCATTAAAGCGAAGAAAGCTAAAAAAAGTAAGAAGGATAAGGTCAACAAAGAAGGATCTTCTGATATTTCCAAAATAAGTAAAAATAAGGACAAGAAGAAAAAGAGCAAACGTAATATCGAAGAAGATAAAGACTCTTCTGCTCAAGGCAAGGATGCTGAAACTTTTAAAAGACCCAAAAAGATTCAAAGCGATGAGCAAAACCCTCAAACATCCTTGAACGAAAAACCTTCTCTATTTTATAGTGAGCATCCTGAAGTTAAAAACCTTAGCGCTTTAGAAGTACAGGCTTTCAGAGAGAAATATGCTATTACATTTACTGGGGACCGTGATTACAAGCCCATTTTTCAAATTCTCACAGGCTGGTTTCACTGATGAGATTACTGATTTTTGCAAAGGTTTTACTGCCCCTACACCCATTCAGTCTTCCTGCTGGCCTATTATTTTGTCTGGTCGCGATGTAATTGGTATTGCACAAACTGGGTGAGTTTTATTGTTTTATTATCCGTGCTTATTATTATAGCTCAGGGAAAAACTTTGGCGTTTACGCTTCCTGCCTTCATGCATTTGCAAAGAACTGGAAAGATAAAATCAAAAACGCCTATAGTTCTGGTCTTGGCACCTACCCGAGAACTTGCTGTTCAGTCTTTTGAGACCTGTGAAAAGGTCGGGAAGCTTTTGGGCTGTAAAGCAACCTGTATTTATGGTGGTGTAGCCAAACACTCGCAGAAGGAGGATCTCAACTCTGGTGTGCAAATAGTCGTTGCAACTCCTGGGCGTCTTATTGATTTACTAGAGGAAGGAGCAGTCGACCTGAGCCATGTGAGCTATTTGGTGCTCGATGAAGCGGATAGAATGCTTGACTTTGGTTTTGAACCCGCTATTAGAAACATACTTTCTCGAGTAGCTCCCAAGCGCCAGACAATTATGCTTTCTGCAACTTGGCCTGAAACCATCCGCAAGCTTGCTTCAGAATTTCTTTCCAATTCCGTAAAAGTTACTATTGGCTCCGATGACCTTGCCGTCTCTCACAACGTCACCCAATTAGTTGAAGTCATGGATGACAATTTTGCCAAAGAGAAGCGCCTTATTGAATGTTTAGGCAAGTACCATAAATCGAGAGAGAATCGCGTCATTATATTCGCGCTTTATAAGAAAGAAGCTGTGAGAATCGAAAACAATCTCCGCTACAAAGGCTACACTGTTAGAGTAGGTTCTTCTTTTCCTCTGATTTTCTAACTTCATAGGCGATTCATGGTGACCTTAGCCAGGCGCAGCGCTCAGAAGCTTTGGCCAAATTTAAGGATGGGAGCTGTCCACTTCTTGTTGCTACCGATGTCGCAGCCCGTGGACTTGACATACCAAAAGTGGAGTACGTGATTAATTATACTTTCCCCCTCACCATCGACGACTATGTTCATCGGATTGGCAGGACTGGTCGCGCTGGCAACAAGGGTATTTCCCATACTTTTTTCACTCCTCAAGATAAAGCCCATTCCGGAGAGCTTATTAATGTCCTAAAGTCTGCCAACCAGGAAGTTCCTGAATCGCTTATGAAGTTTGGCACAACTGTTAAAAAGAAGGAGCACAAGGCTTACGGTGCTTTTTTCAAAGAAGTCGATACCAGTATTAGACCTACCAGGATCGTATTTGATGATTAATTTGCTTTCACCATATAACTCTTTCACTCTCTTAATTTCTATTTACCTTCATTGAACTATAAAGCCATTAATAGACACATTACAAGAGTTCATGTGATAAATATATTAGTATTAAATATTTTCCTCTTGGAAAGTATTTCGTGGTGTTGTTTCCTTTGCTCTTTAAAAATAGGTTAAAATTTTGACGTGTGCAGATTTTATATGTTTGAAAGTTAAAGAATGCTGGCTCAATATCTTGTAGAATTTTTATGTGCAAGGAGTCGCAACGTTAGCTTTATGCCTTCTAATTGAAGATCAAAAGTTGGTTAGTCTTTTGAATCATTGTTTTTGGCCCGATATATAATTTTAACCAACAAAAATTAGTTTTCAAGGCATTAAAGAGCATAATCAAAAGGTTGTTTGATGGGATGTGGTGGAATTGTCTGAAAACAGGTATTTTAAAGCCCATAAACTATTAACTTTTAGACTTAGAAAACTTTTCATAATAAAGTTTATTAGGAAAGGAAATAATTTCAAAAACAAAGAGTCTTAAGCAACTGACAATTATTTTATTTAAACCTAAGCCTTAGGCAGATTCTTGTCTGTCCTAGAATTTAGTATCCCATTATAAATATTTTAGTTGAAACTTACCTCATGTAAGTAATTTAAAAGCTATGAAACCCTTTTAAAAGACAATTTTTGTAAATGTCATATTTTATCTAAAGTTTTAAAAAATGAAAAGCAATAGTAAGAGGGATTGGTTGAAGTGAGGGCTTCAGCTAGATTAAGAGACCAAGGAGGGATACTACTAATTGGCTAGCATCACCAACCAATCCTGATTGGCAATTGCCATTGCTAGCCATGCCTTGCATTGATGGGCTTATGAGCTAGTTGATTTGAAGTATCTTGGTCACTTCATGTTAGATAATAAACCCAAGGGTGATTGTCATTTGTTAGCTTTAAAACCGTAAGTCCTAATGATCAGCCTCTCCAGCTGGATAGAGAGCAGTTGCCTCACAGAAGCAAGAAGGGACCCAAGCCCCCAGTAGAGCCTCTTTCCTTAATCAGTATTCTAGCTCATGTAGTGGATGAGTGGTGGGTTACTGCCCTGGACACCAAAGAACATCTTTCTCTGCCCCATATTTCCTCTTCTGATCTGGTGAAAATGATTAAAGGGGTGTGCAGAGAGGTGGTTCAGTATAGGGGCCTCTGGCAGGACCCTAAGGTTCACCCCATGGGTATCCGGGGTACTAAAATGTTCTGAAATATTGCCCAGGCCCTACCCAAACCCCCAAAAACCCTTAGTTCACCTGATAAGTCAGATTAGGATGATAATATAAGTCCATACTATGGATTGAACCTGTGGATCACTCTAATTACTTCCAATAATTATATGAGTAATTCTTTCAAGAAAACTGGTTTTCAGAACTGGTGATAGTAGCTTACCCATTCAGATAAATCCAAATAAGATCATTAGTACCCCTGAATTTACTCTAATCCAGAGTTAATGCTATCAAAAGTTTTAGCACAATCTGAGCTCTATGAATTCTCTCCTCAACCCATTGTGCTAAGCCTAAACTGCCCAATTAGGGTTCTATGCAGAGGCTTAGCCATATACCAAATGTTCAAGCTCCCTCCTATTTTCTCCTCCCACTATATAGGTACCACCTACCTTAGGGTAGGTTGCCAGTTTATTTCTTTAGTTTTCTCTCTAACATACATGAGGCCATTAATTGATCAGCAGATCATTTTTCAACCAGTGAAATTAGTAGAAGTCACCCCATGCTGGCAGAGGTGCTGGCAACCAACCTGACACAGATGGGTACAAATAAGCCCCTTTTATAGATTTTGGAAAGCAATGAAATTTTCACCAAGATTAGAGTGGTGGCATACAAAATAGTTTTTCTTTGATGCATCAGAGGATTTACTTAATGTAGACAGTGACATCACCAAAAATCTATATGAAAATTGATCTCCTTTTATACCTTTGGGGGGGGACAAAATAATTTGTAATCTGATTATGACATGACAATGACTTGACCAAATTACCTGATGAGGAGTGATTGAAGAACCAGAGTGAATATTTCCAAATCAGGAAGCCAACTAATTTTAAGGGTTGCTTGAAAACATGATGTGAGGTGCATCACAGGAAAATCATTGCTCAAGCCTGAAGTTGACCAGCATGTTACCAGATTTGGTAATAAATCAATATTGGAGGAAGATACAAATGTCCAAAACCCAGAAACAGAGATTGATAAAAGGGCCTCTGGATATCCAGGTTTAGAGATATTATAATTAGATGGAGCTCATAGCTTCAAGAACTAGCCCAAATGACTGAAGCTATAAAAGCAGCAGTTAGATGCCATCTAACTAGGGGATCTTGGAAGTGCTCATATTGATACTCATATTCTCAAACTTACTTCACGGTATTCATTTTATATTTTTATTTTCACTTAAAGTATAAAATACTTCTTTTTACTTTAATAAAGGACTTTCTGTAGAATTTTGTTTTATCCTTTTAGCTTTCACTTAAAGTAGTCTAAGTGAATTAATCACCAATAGCCAGTCTAGGATTAGCCTAAGAGAAGAAAATTGTAACCAATATGAGATCTTCTCTGTTTAAAAAGAAACTCTCTATCACATAAACCTTGGAGCCATGCTGCCAAGTGAGAGGTTGAAGTGGCTTCTGTTGAGTCCCAAGGACTAATGTATAATGAACATGTTTAAGAATGTCACCAAGAGATTTAATATGGACGCAAACAGGTTACCAAAGGGATCAATGCTACAAAGGGTAGCATCAGATATAAGTTTTCTCTATGATTATTGTGATCTAAGAGAAGGTTGTCTGGTGCCTAATCTGCACAGAATGAACCCCCTGAGCATTGAGTTGCTTCACATGTTTAGTGAGCCAAGGTCAGTGAGCTGAATGTGGTGTTCACTATAGGAAGAATCATCAGGACCTAGTGAAGATCATTAGTGTTCTCATGAGCAGTTCAATGATGAAGCAGATATAGAAGTATATTACAGAGAAGACTTCTCTGACCTCCTGTTGAGGGAGGATGATACAATCTGTTAAAGACTATGTACCCTGGAATTAGAAGTGCATGATATATGCAATTACCTTGATTGTGTCAAGGAGACTGCTAAGAGCACTAATTGCCTCACTACCTATTGTGAGAGGAACATCACCTATTTTAAAACTGGAATCTTTTCTTAAGAATATAGAGGAACGACTCATATTCCTCTAAAAAGAGAATGGAGAAACCGTCACCACTTTGAATGATTATGTAGAGCGCTTGAAACAGCATGATAATATGCTGTTTGCTATGGACAGGAATATAGACAATTTGAAGGCAAATTGCATACTATACCAGAGCCTACCTTTACTTGGACAGTAACTCAATTGGAGGAATCTATATAGTTTATGCAACAGAATGTACCACAACCGGTCAGAACTTCTACCCAATTGACCACAATGCAAGCTGACCCTGTTGAAGAAGGAACTAAATTTATACTGTACTTTAAGACAATATACACACACGTTGAAGAAACAATTGTGGGTTTTCTCCAGATGTATGAGAATAGTATGGATGGCGCTAGCAATTGGCAAATGGGATTACCACATTTAAAGGTGTATGAGCCATGAGGCCCAAAAGATCCTTAGTGCAGGCCTACAACCTGGATTATATTGGACAAAGTGAATTGTATTCTACTTTCAGAGCTCAGTAGTGAACAAGACGTCCAAATTATAGAGTAAGAGTTCCTCCTGATGAAAATGGGTAGAAACTGAGGCAGTCACAAATTATGTCTCTCACTACTACCTCAATACTTAACAATTATAGACTACAGGAACTATAGATTTACCTACCCGCAAAAATCATTCTTCTGAGTTCATTAGAAATGCATCCTAACTTAAAGGTGCATATGATTATAGCAGTTAATGGCGTGACGTCCCTCAAGGCTCTTAAGGATGCATTACTCAATGAACAAGGAATGTATAAAACTGGATACAAGGCTATGGGACCCACAGCCCCTCAATGAGATAGCAAGGATGTCTATGTTATTAATGATAAGGGTGACAAACTAAAGGATAAGAGTTCCAAACCACCTGAGTGCTTTCCTCATTGAGAGTTAACCTGAAATAAGTGTCATCAACCTGGGCATTTTTTCTCAATATTGTCTGTTACTCACCGCAGAAAAGAAGAAAGTAACCCCTAAAGAGATACCCCCAACGCTGTAAATTGGATGGATCTACACACTGAGGGTGAAGAGAATCATGAGGATAACAATTTGGTTAGTGCAGGATAACATGTTTTAGAGGCACCTGGCGTGGTGGCTGTGTCTGCTAGATTGAGAGTCCATGGCACTTGTGGATCTAAGTTGAGTGATACCTACTTGGTGCAAGCAAATCAACCTACCTGGGTCATCTATTCAGTCAAAGAAGGAAAGCATTTAAGTATGGCTACCTTCAAAAACTTGGCACTGGTTGGCGAGGATACTGTCAAAGCTACAACAAGTGCTGATTCTCTTAGGCAGTTTGTAGAAACTGTTTTTGACGTATTGACCACTAGTAACCATTTTGGAAAGAGCATAATAAAATTGGAGGTGATTATCCAGAAGGTGCATGCCTTGGCAGTAATGGACATTGGGGCTCCAGTCAGCATTGTATCATCTAGCTCATGAAGAAGCTGCAGTTTATGCTAATATTAATTATAATTTATAGTACCGCACCACAGGACCAGATGTTATGCGCGCTCTAGGAGCCTATTTAGTGCTACCATTACGCTTTGGGCACTTGGTCCTAACAGCACCGGCAGTGTTTTTAGACAACGACCACTATGAGTTCTTGATTAAGAACCACAGTTTCTCTTGGAGTTTGGAGCAAAGATTAATTTACATCCAGCACTGTGAGCATCTTGAGTTACCAACTTCTGCTGATAATAAAGGATGAAGATGTCAAACTGTGGAAATAACAAACGTGCTTAATGGAGTTGAGTTAATCTATTTACCCCATCCACTACACCCTGATGGAGAAGGGTGTGAAGCAGTTATCACCTACTGTTAGCTTATATGAAGGGCTTCCGCTGAGCGCTAGTGAAAATATAGAGATTTGACCAGGGGATCAACGCAGTATGACCCTGTCAATTAGTGTAAAAATTTTGACTAAACCATATTGGAAGTATACAGCTGTGACGGAATCTGTGAGCAAGAACCTAGAGTACAGCCAGGGTTCTATGACACAAACTACTTTGTAGAGTTGAATATCATTTTTGGGAAACATCACTACTCGCTTATAAGTATTGAAAAAGGACAAGTTATTGCACTGGCCCAATTGAAAAGTTGCGAGGACATTAATTCTGTACATGCAGTAGTGAATTTCGATGTTCTCAAGTTTGGAATGTGACCCCTAAACAGTAGAAGGAGCATGAGCTATTGGACGAGTCCAGTAACATCTTCAGTACTGGAATCAATAGTTATGGCCTATGCAAGGGCGAGGTCCATGAAATTGATATTGGTTCCGCTATACTATTTAAATCCAAACACTACTACCGCTCAAAAGCAGAGGACACAGCTAACACAAGAGCTTAACCAACTAGTCAAAACAGGGCTAATCAGACTGTCAAAGAGTCCCTGGACATCTCCCTTGTTGCTTGTATGCAAAAATGATGGAACCCATAAAGTAGTCATGGACTACCGCTGTTTGATTGAGATAACTAATAAGAACTCATATCTGCTCTCTTGCATCAATGATGCTCTGAAAAGCTATGGCGTCTCAAAGTACTTTTCAGCAATATATCTGGCCGAGGCTACTGAAGATGGAGCTCTAGCCAGAATGTTAAGAGAAATGTACCCTGATCAGTAGCTAGGGGTTATTTGAGCCCATAAGGATGCCGAAAGGGCTCTACAACGCCCCTGCTACCTTCCAGAATGCAATGAATCACATCTTTGGTGATCTCAAGTTATTGATCATGCTGATAAATCTCTATGGTATTACTTTATTCAGTTGAACATTTCAAGAGCATATGAAGAACCTATGAGAGGTCTTTACATGGCTGCGCTCATCTAATCTAAAATTGAAGTGAAGCAAGTGCTTCTTTCTCAAGAGACAGTTAGAGTTATTTGGGCATGAGATTAGCCCTAGCATAATCAAGCCTCAAGATGGGAAGGTGAACGCCATTGTGGCTTGTAGCCACCAAGGAGAATGAGATATCTATGTGTTCCTCAGAATGGTGATATACTACTGGCAGTTCAACTCCTCATTTTGTGGACTTTGCGGCTCCCCTCAAGTACCTGCTCACTAAGGAACAAAGTTTGGGTGGGGCCTAGAACAGGAGCAGGCCTTTGCGGAGTTAAAGTTAAGATTGGTAGAGGCGAAAGTTTGGACTATCCTGACTTCAACAAAACATTCTACCTCTATACCAACGACAGTGATGTAGGACTTGGCTTGATCCTGGCACCATTAGATTAATATGGGGCTGATAACCCAATGAAATAATACTCAAAGGTGTTCAGAAAAACAGAGAAGAATTACATGGTCACTGAGCATGAGTGTTAGGTGGTGATCATAGTGATCAAAAAACAGACCTTACTTGTACATGGTACATTCTAAGGTATTAATGGATCACACGTCACTCTTCTGGTTGTGGAACATGAAGGATCCTGATGGACGCCTTGCCCATTGGGCCGTAATCCTCCAAGGCTATTATTTTGTAATCATTCATTGAGCATGAGACAAACACCTACACGCTGATGTCCTATCATGGTTACCGGTGTTCCACTTGCAAGCACCAGAGAGCTATCAACTTTAAAACTTCTATGGGCTACCTGAAGAGGCTTGGCAGGATGATACAGAGTGATTTAAGAGCTTCTTGAGGAGAGGTTCTAAAAACACCCAGCGTGTTGATGGAAATCTACAAAAGATAATTCAAAACAAGTGGTATCCCTATATCTGGTCTATTGACCTCATGGAGTTGGTGATGGAGTCCCATAAGCACGTGGGCTATGGAAGATTTTTAAAAAACGCTGGCATACCTGAAAGAGAGATTCCACTGGTAATGCATTTTGGATGAAGTACACCAAGCTTTGGAGTTGAACATAGACTGTGTAAGTTTCCACCCACTGGATAAGTGATTCAAGTTTACGCTGATCCCCTACAGCGCCCTTCAGAAATGTCTCAATTGATGTGGTGGGACCTCTACCAACTGTTTCCAGTAGATTAAAGCTTGTCCTAATCATGATTGATCTCTTTGCCAAGTGGGTCAAGGCCTCTGCAGTCAAAATGTCACCACAAACTCCACCGCTCACTTCCTTTACAATCAAGCATCCCTATGCACAATTGCCCTCATGTTTTACTTTCAGACAAGTGAAAAAACTTCATTTTAGACGTAGTGAGAAAGTTGATGGACCTATTGGGAGTGAAAAAGCAGCTCACTACCCCCTATAATTCATCCTCAAATGGAAGCATCAGGTGAGTCAATGGAACTTTGGGAGGGAATTTGATGAAAATGCCCTCAATTACAATAAAAATGGGATCAGGTGATGCCCTCAGCGTTGTTGGCTTACCATTGAGCCACCACTGAGTGATTAAGATGTCCCCTTTAAAAGCCCTATATTGGCGAGAGGCAGCTCTGCTGATCCTCCTGGCACTAATCATCACAGCGGACCAGAAGAACCTGTCACCTTGAAAACTATCAGAAGGAGTTGATGACTAACTTATAAGAATTAAGTTAGAAGCTTCATACAATACTAAGGCGACTATTCCTCAGATTCAAAGGAAGACTCAAGGACAATGTAGGCTACTGGAGTTCAGCCTAGGGGATAAGGGTTTGATCTATCATTTGTGGGGAATACAGCCAGAGAAGTTAAAGGCTATTTGGACGGGCCTTCTACTGTTCTAAAGAAGAGAGGACCTGAATATTTCATCTGGGACGATGACATTAACATTGTGTTTATTATAGTACACGCCTACCATCTGAGGTCATTCTTTGGTCACATTTTGGGAGGGGAAGTGTTGTGGATGAGGCCACAAACTTATCAGTGGATCATTCCTTGACCAGTGGAATTAGTAGAAGTCACCCCAAACCTGGAGGGGGAAGGTAACCAACCCGCCAAAGATGGGGATGAACAAACCCATTCTATAAATTCAGGCGATTAAAGAAATTTTCACCAAGATCAGAGTGACGTCATGCATAATAATTTTTGCCCTGATTCATCAAAGGATTTACTTAATGCAGACAATGATGCCACTAAAAATCCATATGAAAATATATCCCCTTCTTAACCTTTGGGGTGCCAAATTAATTTATAATCCACTGATAATGTGATGATGACTCAACCAAATTACCCCAATGGGAGCGATGAAGCACCAGAGTGAATATTATCAAATAAGAAAACCAACCATTCTAAGAGTTTCAAAAAGCATGAAGCAAGGTACATCGTAGGAGTGCCATCACTTGAACCTGAAGTTGACCAGCATATTACCAGATTTAGTATAAAATTAATGTTATAGGAAGATAAAACCACCCAAAAACCAGAAGCATGTATTGATAAAAAGGCTCCTGGACATCCAGGTTTAGGATATAATCAACATGAGAAGGAGCTCATGGCTACAAGAATTAGTCCAGATGGACGAAGCCACAAAAGCAGCAGTTAGACGCCATCAAACTAGGAGATCCTGAAAGTCTCTCATATAGATACTCATATTCCAAAACTTATTTCACAATATTCATTCATTTTATATCTGTATTTCATTTAAAGTATATAATATTTTACTTATTACTTTAATAAAGAACCTTTCCACAGAATCTTAGTTTTATCATTTTATTTTCGCTTATATTAGTTTAAGTGAACTAATCACCAGTATCCTGTCTGGGATTAGTCAGTGAGCAGAATACAGTAACCAGTCTGAGATATTTTCAGTTTGAACAAGGATACTTTTCATCGCGTAAACCTTGGAATTGAGATCTAAGGAAGAGGTTGGATTGGCTTCTGTTGATTCCTGAGGGCCAATGTATAATGAACATGTCTAAGAGTGTCAACAAGAGATTTGCCATGGGCGTGAACAGTTTACCAAAGAAATTGATGCTACAAAGGGTAGCATTAGAGGATAATTTTCTCTATGAGGATGATTGTTATCTAAGCAAAGGTTGTCTGATGGCTTTCTTGAGTAGAGTAACCCTCTGAGCAGCGAGTCAGCCTCACATGTTAAGCGAGATGAGGTTGGCAAGCTGGCTCTCCAAATTACTTTTAAATTTAAAAACCTGTTCTGATTTACTCATTGTAGAGACCGCTCCCACCTTTTGACTTACTTATATTAATGGTATCCAACAATGCACGCTGAAATCACACATTAGTAAAAATATTTATAAAGTAGACATTTAATCCACCTATCCAGAATTTCTCTTCATAATAGTAGAATTCAATTACCTTGGCTTTCCCAATCCTGTCTTCTTATCCGCCATGCACACTGCGGATACCATTAACTTAAAATACCCTACCAATTTATTATTAATTTGGTGTGATCCACCCATACTATGTTCCCATACTTCCATCCATTATTTCATAATTATAAACAGTCACAAATCTCCAAGGGGTTGTTGCTCTCCCTACATCTTTCTCCCATGGGGTCTGCCCAGTAAGATCTGTGGTTGTCCCCATCACAGACTCCTGACTTGTTATTAAATTTTATTATGTTATTAGCCTGATTCACTACTCATGTTAACCTTCTAGAACCCCACCTAAAAGTCACTAGTTCAACTGAGCCCTTAGCATGCTGGGCCATTCATTAGGCACTTATACACCATCTTATATGATCAGCCTTTTTTAAGTTATCTTAAACTATGAGAAAGACATCTTGGGATTAGGCACATGGGGCTTTTCTTTCTGATTACTATCACTTTTAGTAATATGATTTGATTCAAACAGTACAATTTGATAATCAATACCAGGTGAGATGAGCTTGAGTAATAAAGTAAAGAATTGGGCAAACGGTTTAAAGGGCAGCGGACCTGGATCCGCACCGCCCAAAGGTACCAAGCGCACAGGAACAAATGAAAACATTAGTAAAAACAAAGACTTGAGGTGGCGTACCCTGCAGGTTTCATGATTTTTTTTAGTGAAATATTGCAGCTACATGGAAGTATCCCACTTGCAACCATTGTCAGTGGACACGGGATACAAGTTTTCCTGAGCGTAGAAACACTGACAATGTGGGAGAAGTTTGGTGAAATTCAGATTAAATTTTTCTCACATGCAGTGTACTTAACAACTCATACTATCCGCAAAGGTTGGTTAGACCTTGGGTTCAAAACTGCAGAAGAAGCAAATGAAGCAGCGAAGGTTAGAGTGGTACTTGACCTTCCAGATGGTCAGCATTTGGTATCAACCAAACGCACATGTTGGACAGAATCCAAATATATTTTTATAATTTTCAATTACCTTCTGACTACACTGGCATGCACAGTAGTTGAATGACATCTTCAGGAAGGCTTGGAAGCCTATGGATAAATTAAACATATTAAATGCAAAGATTCCAGCTGATGCCAACCCTTATCACTGTGAAGGCAATTGCAATAATTCGCTAGATTAGGAGGTAGTGGAGGATAACACAATAAATCCCCCACATTGCATCCTTCACTATTGATGGGAAAAAATTCCAACTATTCCATGCAATAGTAGAGAGCGCACCCCCCATATGCAACCACTGCCAGGCCTTTGGGCACAAGATTCATGCTTGTCCCATAAAAGAAGGCCTAAGAGAAATAGAAATTTGTGAGGAAGAAATGGGCGAAGATGAAACAGAGTACGCCAAAATCACAGATACCACACAAGCATTCAATTGGGGAGAACACAGGAAATATAAAATAATTGACCCAATTTCCTCAAAAGAACGAAAAATGGAAAAACAATCTCACAAGCTGGCCACGGCCAAGGCAAAGCCATCAGCGGAATCATTTATTTCACCTGAACAGATACAGGAAGACATGGATGGACTTGAAACAATGAACCAATAAAATCCCACGGAAAACCAAACAACCAATCCAAACAGAATGGATTCGGTGGAACCCAATTTGGAAATAAATGTGGCAAAACAGGGGTTCAGCACACCCCCCAAAATTGTAAAGCATAACCCAATTGGGAGTGAAAATCAATATTGGGATGCGCAAGAGAAAAATGTGACTAATAAACGCACACAAGTGCACCACAATGATAGAATGAAAACCAGCAAAGGCAAGAGAGGAGCAAAGCACAGCGGTAATGAAAGGGGCAGAATACACCCCAACTTCTACTCATGGTTATGATCTCCGCAGCAGAGGTGCAATGGAGAGCAATGAAACGAAGGTGTAGGGCCAAGAGCCCTGCTAACTGCTCCTGAGGTGCATTGGGAATCTCAGTAGAGATAGGAATGCTAAACATAGCGGGACTCAAGGCCTTAACGTCCCAGGCCAAAAAGTTGAGTCTCCTGCAAAACCCACCTGTGGATATCCTGGCGGTGCAGGAAACTCACTGTCCACAGGGAAAGGAGGAGGCATGGAAAAACATGCTCCTCCCAACAATATCATTTTGGTCACAACACTGTGAGGTGATAGTACACGCAAACCAAATATTTTAATTTATTAATAAAAATTATTCCTGGACAGATGCATACTATACATTACCTTCTCATGGCACAAAGAAGTGCACACAATAGCCAGTGTGTATGCATCAAATTGTGCACCGGACCAACGAGAGTTTTTAACAGCTCTAACACAACTCCATCTTCCAGCAAACATCTTTGTCATGGGAGACATGAACTGCTGGATCAACCCAGATACCGATCAATGGCCATACACAACGTAGGTATCTCAAGGGCAAGTGGAATTTTACATGCTAAAGGCCACCCTGGGATTATATGATCCACTACCTAAAAGGTCACCCCTACTACAGAACATGACACGCCCACATGTACACAACGGTTCACTTATATCTATGTCATGGATAGACCTAATACTTGCAGTATTAATTTTCTGTCACCAAATTAATAAATTCAAAACTACAAAAATCAAATTTTCTGACCATCAGCTAGTTTTGGTGTCCTACACACCAGCGGAAACAACTACCCAAGCACCCAGGTGGTGCAGAATACGCCCAGAAAGTTTAGCCAACTCAGAATTTTAATCCTGGATGGAGGAAATATCCTCAACATGGAATTTTCAAACACCTTTTTGTTTGGACCCATTAACCACCTGGGAAAATTTCAAAAAATCAACAACCCAACAGATTAAACACACAACGTCTAGATACAGGGAAGCTTCAGCCATTATCAAAAACACTTTGACAGGTTAAGACCATCTAGTAATAAAAAAACACTTTGACAGAAATCAATCACCTGTAAAACAATGTCCCACGCAAAGGGTACAGCCCTGAATGGGGATGCAAATGGGCAGAGGTTTCTGCTCAGCTAAACACCCTGATACATGAACACCAACACCAAGTTGGGGTTCAATATAGAGCAAAGAACACAAAAGATGGAGAAACTTGCTTGAGCTATTTTTTACATTGATTTCATGCCCAAAAAATATGATAGCTTGAACACAGGTCTGACGACCAGACAAATCCATAGCAGAAACACCCAAAGAAGTTGTGACCAAAGTACACAGGTTTTATATGAATTTATATAAATCTGAACCAGTCAAACTAGTAAAATCGAAAAATTCCTCTCAAGTGCACTTATCAACACCGCAATTCAAAATAACAATTTAATTAACCTAATATCATGTGAGGAGCTATGGGAAGTAGTACGCAGTGCACCAAGAGGGAAATGCCCTGGACCTGATAGGATTCCCTTTGAATTTTACATAAAATATTTTACTAACATTTCTAATATTCTTTTTGCTTCCATGAACAAGTGTATTATGGAAACATGCCTCCTACCTATAGGCAAAGAAGCATACATTGTCACTTTATTCAAAAAAGGAGACAGGCTAAACCTATCCAATTGGCGCCCAATCTCCATGACAAACACAGATACCAAAATATTCACAAAAATTATGGCCATTGACTAGGAGAAATTGAAACTGATGCGATATCCCCATTAGATTATGGATTTGTTCCAAGAAGATTCATATGGGACAATATCCACACAGTTGCAAATGTCCGCCAGTCCAAAACCTCTGGAGCGTTAGTCTTTTTAGAACAACAGAAGGCATATGACAGGGTGAACTGGACCTATCTCAGGGCCTGCCTTCAAAAATTCAAAATCCCAAATAGATTCATAAACCGGGTGATGTTGTTCACAGAGTCAGCTACCATGGCTGTGCGTGGAGCAGGTTTCTTAACTAACCCAGTTTTTCCATAGAGAGGACTCAAACAAGGGGACCCACTAAGCCCTCTACTATACAATTTAAGTTTGGATCCCTAATCCAGAATACAAATAAACTTCACAATGGAATCAAAGTCAAGGGCCAACCACAAGTCAAAATGATGGACTTCGCTGACGACTGCGTGGGGGGAATATCCAGCAACCAGGATGCTTGCAGAATCGAGAAGATAATACAAGAATATTCAGACATAAGCAACGCATCACTTAACACTGAGAAAACGGAAATCATATTCCTGGGGAAATACCAGACCCATTGGACGCCATCAATTATGGGTCAACAAACCAATACAACATCAAGACTACTCACCAGATGTAGGAGGCGAAAATTAGCAATAACCCCACTGAAACTCCTCTTCACTACCAAGATAGAATCTGGACCTGTCCATCACTTGGGGGTATGGTTGGAAGCAGGAGGTTACGCCAACTCCATAATGGAAAATCAACTTCTGTATAAAATTAACAAGACGCATTGCCTCCTTACATGGACATCAAACAGGTCTAACAGGAAGGGTCATGGTAGCTAGCTCCATGATAATATCGATAATATTGTTTATGGTCCATGCAAATGACTTCTTGCCAGCATTCTTTAATACAATTTATGACTTATTACAAGGATGGCTTTGGTCCAACCACAACCCCCTTATACGCCTCAAAACCCTATTTGGCTCTAGGAGGAATGGAGGTATGGGGCTAACTAATTATGTAGAGCAAGCGACCCATATACTAGGATCCTGAATAGCTCAGGTGACTAGCCCAGATCTTCCAGATATAAATTGAACCAGAACAGCAAGATATAACTTTACACGAGAACTCCAATTAAGAAACTTAGATCACCAAACACATTAATCAAGTATTTGGCCTCCCATCCTACAGCTGCAGGACCACATGTCACTCCTGCACATTTTAAAAGAATACTTCTAGCCATGAGAAGAGCAGAGTGGAAAATTTACATATGTGGTCAGATCAGTCGCAGAGGACGCCCAAGGCTAACTAACAGACAAGAATTTAATGGCCAAATAGTCACAGATAATACAATATGCAGAAATCCGAATACCATAGCCAGGATTGATTACCTGGATCATATGGATATACATACAACTTGGAGACCCAAAGAAGAGTTTGGAGATATACACATCACTCACTACTTCAACCCAGGATAAGATCACATGTGTGGAGATGCATGAGGAGAGTATACCACACAGCAGAACGGTCAGATGCAGCCCATTCCTCATGTACAATATGTGGTCAGTATGGAAGCCTAGTACACCGTTTAGAACAATGTCCAACATCAGTGGCTATATGAGAAGAGGTCATGCGCCTATTCCGCCAAGAAAATGGACAATCTTTCAGTCTAGCTAGGAACATGTTCGCCCTAAACATGGAGTCACCTATCCACCCATTCCTCCGGGCGTTGATAGTAGCAATAGCACTATGGACAATCCATACAATAGTACTGGAATCGTTTACATGAGCAACGCCTACAATCCAAGAAGCCATCAATCGTTTCCACTACCATATAATGGAACATTTCCAAGCATGGTTGTTTGGAAACATGACCCCACGTAACAAAAGGACAATAAATACATGGCTCCCCATATGGTTCCTAAAGATTAATTCTTTCCTTCATTCATGCTGCATACAAGAATAAGCCAGCTTAAAACCCCCTACCATCCTAAAATTTGTGGTCCTGGAGACAACAAGAGGGACTTCAAACCCTCTGGGGTGCCTTTAATTTTTCACAGTTAATTATTTTATTCCCACTATATCAGAAGTGCTTGTCCCCTGGTTGACCTTCCCCGAATAAATAAGGGATTAGGCACATGAGTTTTGAGATTTGCAAGAAGGTTGGAAAATATCCTTGTAATTATAATTACTAACGCTTTATAATGGGTCATTCATAGTCCAATTGCTTGGTAACAATTGATAAGTAAGCTACCTATATACAGTAGTGATACAAGAATGCACAGAGGTTGATTGGTTAATTCTTGAGCACCTTTGCAAAAATTGATCTTTTGAGGGGTGTAAATATGTGACTGTTTGTCAGACAGTAAGAACCTCATTATGGACAAGTACGTGAACACAATGCACTCAAAATAGCATCAGCCAATATAATTTCAAATCCAGCATACAATGGGCAATGATAAATGGATAATTCAGGCTGCAGTATTTGCCCATATTCATTACCTGTATATAATCTGCCAAATGTTGAGTGCTGGTAGATAATTACCAATTAAAAATTAAGGCCCACTATCAACTCTTAAGGTTATAATACATATCATAGCCCTCCTATGCACAGTCATTTAGTAATCAATCTATTTTTGGGGGGTTCAGGGATAATTTTGAGTGTTTACTGACTTCAACTAGTAGTTTTTATATAAAATTTTAATTACCTTTGTTATAATTTTGGCAATATTATTGAGATACGCTGAGAGGTTTTTGCACAGAATCAACCCACTGAGCAACGGGTGAATGATATGAAGATAGTTGGCCCTTGAAACAACTTAATAAATATAACAGAATATGAAGCAATTTCTCCAACAATAATTATATTATAATGAACAGCAGATTACTTCTGCTCTGCTCTACTACTCTTACCCAGCAAACAATCCTCTTCCTTTTAATCTCTCATCTCGCTTATATCTCAGTAACTTTGGATGATACCGCTCTCTTAGCTTAGACTATTTTGTTCCACTGTATTCTCATTGGTTCTGGCAGAGTTTACAAATTATTTAATTTACAATCGCCTTAGTTCAAAGGATCTACTATTTATTTGTCATATGTCAACATCGCCTTATTACCCAATTTGTAAGGCGATTCACCAAATATTCATTTGAGAATCAATATTGCCCTATTGCCTTATGTAAGGCAATCACATTAATATTAAATACAACTTAGCTCAGCCAATTATCACCCATTCCGCTGTAACGACTTAGAGCTTATTGTCTAGTAATATCAGAATCTCAAAATTACCTCCCTTGACTGAACAATAGGCTTCTATTGTTTTATACACCTAAAAAACTTTGCATGCACTCGTTTATGATCCAACCACTTGCAGGTTTCTTGATAGTATAGGCATCAACACCTGTTTTCTCAATTACTAAAAATGGACCAATCCAGATGTTGGCCAATTTGTGCTTCCACATGAACCCAAGTTGGTCATCTCATAAAACCATATCCCCCTCTTTGAACTGAGCTAGCTCAATAAGCTGTACCTTATTAGCAGCCTGATTCTTTAGTGGATAAGCTGAACGAGTACTCTTTGGTTTTCAGCTTGATTAACGTGTAGGCTAGGTTAGTTAATACCTGTTGGGGATCCATTCCGCCAGTATCTTCTATGCAGGAACAGAGCAGCACCAGAAGAGAAGAGTTTCATCCATATAACAGTTGAAGGGGCTCTTCCCTGTGGCAGAATATTAGCTGATGTTACAAGTGAAAACGGCGGTGGAAAGGAGAGAGCTCCAATCAGAAGGTCAATCCGTTACCAACTTCTGGAGTATGTTTACCAAAGTTTAATTAACTCTCTTGACCATACCGTTAGTCTCAGAGTGATATGAAGTCAAAAGAACTCTGTGGATGGCCATCAATTAATTGAGCTTGGGTAAAATGTGAGAGGTGAAGTTGGTTTTATTGTCAGTAAGGATGAACTAAGACAGCTGTGTCACTGAATTATACATTCCATCACAAATTTGGCCACTGTGACCGCCCTCAAACCCTGTATTGCCCTGGATTTAACCCACCTGGTCAAGTGGTCGATCACCACCAGAATGTACTTGGACTGGTTAGCTCCCATTGGAAGAGGGCCAATTACATCAAGGGAAACCGTATGCCAAGCAAAATGGGGTTTCACTAACCAGTAGGAAGTCTTCTGGCGGAACAGCTTTTCCACTTGGCACTGGTGGCAACAGGAAATGATTTCAAGCATGTCAAAGTTCATTCTTTCCCAATAAAACCGAGGGTGCAACAATCCCATTGTCTTGCAAATCCACTCATGTACAACTGCCTTATGCGCACTAATGATGATGCTAGGCCATGCTGATGGTCACAGAAAGTTCACCGTCAAGTCTATAATCTATTTGTACAAAACCCAGTTACTCTGGAAGGTACTGGCTCGCATTTCATTTAATGCCTTTATGACTTGAGGCGGCCCATCATCATAATATTAGCTGAGCATCTTATTGTACATTATGTCGCCCAGATCCACCACAGCTGCAATCGTTGGTAGCCTTGACAAGCAATCAGCGTTATGGTGTTATGCTCCAGGTCAATGGAAGATCTCAAACTCATAAGCCTGCAGTTTGAGGGCCTTTGGGCTAGGCTCCCTTCAGGTTCCTAAAGACTCTGCAACCAGCATAATGAAGCATGATCCGTTATGACTTTGAACTTCGCCCCATGCAAATACACTCAAAATTGCTTATACACATAGATCACCATTAAGCACTCCTACTCAGTCACAGTATAATTCCGTTTATAACTATTCAGGCTCCTACTGAAGTATGCCATGGGGTGCTCCTCCCCCTCCTCATCTTTTGGGATAGGACCGCCTCTATAGCGGAAAGGGATGCTAATATGGACAATGAATTCTTTACCAAAATTTGTATAGTGTAGCACTGGCGCACTAACCAACGCCATCTGAAGGGCGTCAAAGGAGCACTGTTGGAGTTCATTCCATTCAAACTCAGCATCCTTCTTTAATAGCTCAAATAACGGCCCCTAATACAACTGAAGTTAGGGATTAAGCGGCGGTAGTAACCCACCATCCCCAAAAATACTTGTATGTCCTGATTACTGGTTAGCGCAGTAATTTTCTGAGTAGCTTCCACCTTGGCCAGCTGAGGTTTAAGCCCTGTTGCATCTACCTTAAACCCAAGGTACTTCAACAGATCTTTAAAGAAGTGACATTTTTGAGGCTCAATATTGGTATTGGCCTCAGCAAATAGGCGGAAGTCCATCTCCAAGTTGGTAAGATGATCAGAGACTGCATGAAAATAGACATTAATATCAACAAGGTACACAAAGATTCACGACAGCTTCAGGTCGCTGAGAATGGTTTCCATGGCTTACTGAAATGTAGCCGGAACATTACATAATCCTTGAGGCATTTGTGTCGATTGGAAAAGCCCCATGGACGTGATAATGGCGCACTTCTCTTGTTCCACTGCAGGCAACTCAATTTGTCAGTAGCTGGATATCAACTCTATCACCAATAAGTAGCAATCTCCTCCCAACCAATCCAAGGAATCATCAATAAAAGGCAAGAGATACAAGTCTTTTTTGGTGATGCTGTTGCTTCTGGTAGTCTGTTTTTACCCAGTTGGTGCTGTCCTTTTTTTGACAATAAGAACAGGTGAAGCCCATGGACTCTTTGATGGTTTGAGCATCCCTTGCTCTAGTGGCTTTTCAATCTCGTCTGTTACTACTTCCTCAGCTGCCCTAGACCGGCAGATCAGCTGAGACCTGATGGGGGATTATCCCTAGTGTCCACTCAATGGACCACTCCACACGTGAACCCTAAAGCATGGTCATCAATGGCAAAAATCTCCTTATATTTTTGGAATAAGTTTACTGCTATAAATTTTTGTTCTTCTGATAACCCCATTGAATTTTCAAAGGGTACCACCGTCATTACACTGGGCTGCGGATTGATGGGTAAACCAAATTCATTCAGTGACCTAAACTTGTGAACTTGAAGGATCTCCTCAACAGGGGTCAAGTGTAAATATGTCACTACTTGGTGTCAACGGATTTGCAATGGTTCCATTTGTGATTTGCAAGTATAACCTTGATCTACCATATCCTGATAGTATAATGCCTGGAGCCACGTGGTGCTTAAGCCGTGACTGTTGGTAAGGGCCAATAACTTCCCCATAGAGCCTGGCTGGTACTTCTACCTCCAATTTGGTGTTTTCTATTACTTGACGATTGGAGGGAATGGATATAGGCCCAGCTGCTCAGAGAGGCAATCCTTGAAATTCTTATATCTGATGGGGGAGAGCTCAGGTCTTCCTCTTTAGTTGATGGTAGTGCACTGGAATTACACCGTCACTATAGGCTAGGTTGACTTGTCCCATATGCACCAGATCCTTAAGCACTCCCCTCAAGGTAAAATAAATTAGGATCCGCTGCTTCAGAACTTCAAATGTCTCTTCCATCATATCAATGACAGCACTAAAATGTCACAAATGCAGTTCTAAATAGCAGGTTGTAACAGCTGTTTGAAAGCACTATCGCTGGAGCATCAATAACAATTGACCTAAACTGCAAGGGCAATGCACTATACGCTCCCTCTGAGATTGTGCTTTTGGCTCCAGAGGTCCCATACACCATTTGATGATCTACATCAGATTTTATTGTCAACTTTGTCACCAACCTAGTGGAAACTATGTTGACTGGCGCACCTGTGTCTACTATAGCACAAACTTGGGTTTTGGCTACAACAATTTCACATTATGTACATTCTGAATAAGAAGAATGGTAACTGTTTAATATGTGGACATTTAACGGATCTCTTTTCCAAAGGAAACTTATAATTACTTCACGACTTTGGGGTAGTCTTGGAATTTAGAGTCTACTGGAAGGGAAATGTTTACTCCATAAAGGGAAGGTGCATAAGAGGAGGGGTCCAGCTTTTCCGGAAAAACTTGGTCAAACATTTGACAAGCGTATGGCTTTGGTTGCTTCAGAGATCCTTCTTCCACCATGTCCTTGGCTGGCGCTCATGTCAATATCTAAACCCTCCAACCGGCTGCTGGTATAGGAATGTGTGGTATTGTACTGAGGGACTTATGCTGAATATTAATTAATAGGTTCAGGTGGGATGTTTGGGGTTGGGATAGCGGAGGTAGAGAGTCCCATCTCTACTCCGCTCTAATTTTCCCCTGGTAGAACTGCTCCTGATGTATGTAATGGATCCACCAATTGGGGCACTCTCATACCAGGTGCCCAGGGTAACCGCATTTAAAACAATTTACTCTGTAGGGCCCAAGTCCTTGATTCTTGTGAGAAGACCCACTAAAAGTTGGACTGTAGGTGATCGATATATACAGGTCTAGGTTGATAGGATGACTGTGGACAATTGGCGTAAGTAGGTCCAGGTTGGTAGTTGGGCTGTTGACAATAAGCAGGTCCAGGGTAAGTTAAACTGCTGGGGTAAATTAGAAGAATCTGAAGTGGATGGAAAAATTCCCCTGAATAAGAAGGTCTGGCAATGGTGGCAGTATGTTTCCGCTCTGTATTGTGTGGAGGGAAGGTAGCAGATAAATGGCTCAAAAACTGAAAAACCTTGAGCAGGGATATGTCGTCATCCAACATCAGGGTCATGACGTTGTAAAGCTTGCGATATGTATTTAATGTGGAGGTCATCATAATGATATGTCAGATTTGGGTAAAACCCTGCCCCAATTAACACATGGGCTTCCACCATGAATCAATCAGTAAATGTGGTGAGGGTCTTATTATACTGGAACCCAATGGTTAAGAACTCAGCCTTCTGCTGTGACGTCTTTGCAGTTCCTCCAAACAACTGCAGTACAGTAGCCTTTACTTCTCAGTATGTAACAGAACTGTTTGGAAGATAGCAGGTGACTTGGTTGGCAATTTCAATGTTTAAGGTGGACATTAGCAGTTTTGTTTTACGCCAATCTGAGGCTCCTTACATTGCAAACTCAAATCACTCAAATAACCCATGAATATTCCTGACATGATCAAATGGAGGCAGCTTAAATCAAACCTCCTGAAGAAGCTCATCTTGCCTTTTGAGCATAGCGACTAAGGCAAGTTTAATTTCCGCATATTTGGTTGGCATAGTGTCAGAAAAATTCCCTAATAGTGCAGGCCTGATGTGACATAGCTGACGCCTGGAGTGTTTTATTTTATCCTTATTTTTGGTGTTGACCAATGGGCCCCCTGTAGTGAGCACCACTGCTATAATTCTGGTGATATTATTTTGATATGCCAAGAGGTTTTTTGCATAGAGTTAACCCACTGAGCAACGGGTGCATGATATGAAGATTGTCAGCCCTTGAAACAACTTAATAAATATAATAGAACATGAAGCAATTGCTCCAACAATACTTTAAATGATATTTAACAGCAGATTCCTTCTGCTCCGCTCTACTCCTCTTACCAAAAAACAATCCTCTTCCTTCAATTTTCTCATCATGCTTATATCTCAGCAACTTTGAATGATACCGTTCTCTCAGCTTAAACTAAAAGGTTCCACTGTATACTCATTGGTTCTGGCAGAGTTTACAAATTATTTAATTTACAATCGCCTTAGTTCAAAAGATCTACTAATTATTTGTTGTACGTCAAAATCGCCTTATTGACTAATTTGGAGGCGATTCATTAAATATTTTTTTGAGACTCAATATTGCCCTATTGCCTTATTCAAGGCAATCATGTTAATATTAATAAAACAGCTCGGCCAATTCTCACCCATTCTGCCATAATGTCATAGGGCTTTTGTTAGTCATATCAGAATCTTGACAACCTTGTTAGAAAACTTTCTTCCAATTCAGTTTCACTCTTCCCACATTGTGGAACTGCTAATTGTGGAATTATAGGTATTGATATTCCATCAAATTAGGTCTGTGTCTTGTAGCAAAATTTCAACTGACCAAATTTCTAGCCTTACTGCTTGGTTGCAAAGTTTCCAAAAATAGTGGCTCTTCAACTGAAATATCATCTTTAGGTTGATCACCATCCATCCATATAGGGATTGTAATATATTGGTTCTGGTAATCCTTGAATCAAAGCGAATTTTTTACTCTATGCAAGGCCAAGGCAGTAAATGTATATCTTCAGCATTAGGTTTAATAACTTCCTCATATTCTTTGCATGCAGTGTTTGAAATTTATTAAGCGCATGTCACCTTTGCAAGTGGGCCAGAACAACATTTATAAGGTGATTAGTGCTGATTGGATTCAAACCATAAAAGATGCAGATAATATTGTTTTTTGATCCAGAGTTGGACTCAGTGATAGCAAATGGGCTATGCACCAAAGCTTTTAAAAGAATAAAAATGTTGATTTCCTGCACCTTCCTTTTGAGGCTTATGTATGCGTTTTTCCAGTAGGTCATCTGTGCCAATATGCTGGACAGCACCACTTGATCCATTCCTTCTACCACTAGGCCCTTATCTTTGAACAATATATCTCATGTACCAAAACATTTTCAAAGGCTTCAGGAAGTCAGGCTGATTAATGGGCAAACTGTGGTCTTTTGATCTTTATAAAGATAGCCTTTTCTACATTAAATTCATGTTTAATCCCAAGTTGGTATAATGCGTGGATTTCTTTGACTCGTCCAAGGCCAATCTTGGAGCTTATCTTCACCATGATTTCAACTAAAGGCCTGCATCCTAGTAAACCGTTAGATTTAAGTATATGATGCCCCAGATTTTTGACTTTGCTGCTTCCAAAATGATGTATCCTTTGAAGTCAATTAAAATCATTGAATTGGGGTCACCTTGGCAAAAGCCCTGTTGAATTTACTTGCATTTATTAAACCATTAGCTATGATAACCTAGTTGTAAGACCTGAGTAGAGTGTATTGGACCAAGTGATAAATTCATCTAGGATTCTGACCGCCCTCATTTCTGCAAACAAGAATGGCCACGTTATCCAATCATAGGCCTTCTCCTTGTCCAAGAACATGAGATAGCCATCCTAAGGTCCTCAAATGTCCTAAAATTAGTTTTTGATCGAGCTGATGCTTTCACATATAGTTTGACCCCTGATGAATCCGTTACTGTACTTGTGGACGGTCCTTGGCACAATGTGTATTAATTAATTTGATATGAGTCTCATAAAGATCTATGACTGGCATTTGATAGCGCTATTAGCGCCAGTTCCTAAGGTTCTACTGAACACCTTCATGTGCAAAGGCAGTCTGGGTCTCAGGTCCTTGGGATTTAATGCCCATTACGCAGGCAGTGGTTGAACAGGTGGGTCATCTCTGGCACTACACAGTTACAATTTTATCTAGCATTTTCATGCAAATGTTTTTAGAGCTGAATGTATTTCTCTTCAGCGCCTCCTTTAGCGCCTGTTTCACCTCTTTCATGGTAATGTAAGCAGTATAGATTCCATTTGTCCACATACAAACATATTTGGAACAACTGCTTTGTCAGGTTGATCAGGGGTTTCAGTCTTCCAATTTTTCTTGTATTGCAATAGCAGAAAAGTTCAATGTAAAATTGTTCTATTTCTGTTGGACAATTACAAGTCAAATTTTGTAGTAAGATTGTTTCAGCTCATAATTCAGAAAAAATCGGCCTAAAGACCCTAGATGATTCTCAATGTAACCTTTATATTGACGAAATAAATTTAGTAGTAATTCTTGGCCTAATACCCCAAAGTCAGTAATTGAATTGTGCCAACTATGCAGCAAATTCAGGAGAGCCCATCAGAGGATCCTCCCCAGGCCATCACTGATTTAGTGCAACCTAACCCGCAGAGGCCAGCCCCTTTTATAGGGTCAGAAAGGGTATTGCAAGGTAAAAGTATTTTTATGCCCACTGATTGGGTAAAATTGATATTTCATTACCTCATGGTCATATCCTACCAAAAATTGACTTTCCATTGGTTGTCTCATCAAAATGAGGCGAGTTTTCATAGATCTGATAGGTCAAATTTCGATATTTCCCAATTCAGATTTTACTAAACCATCCAAACTTTGAACCTCGCCAACTTAAATACTAATTTTACAAAGTATTGAGGGGATTCGTTCCTTAGCTCCTGTGAGGAATAATAAACATACAAAAAACACCACCTTTCTAGTTTTTTAGTGTTTATTTATTTTTATTAATTTTAATGGTTTTATTCCCTCATTTGTTGGATTTTAGGGAAAAAGCACCAGCGAGCATCTTCCCATCTAAAAGTCCATCAATTTCATTTTTGGTCAATTTAAAATATCTTGATACTTTGGCATTGGCAGCTTCTACCCGCCAAACTTATCCTGGGATCAGATTTTCTTGAACTTGTCAAGTTCTCCTTAGTCATTGTCCTCAGAAGTATTTGATGGTGGCATGTAGTGTTTGCCTAGCACTTTTTTACTTTTATATTAAGGAGAGCTTGTTGCTGTTTGTTAATCTCCCATTCACACCACCATTATTTGCTGTCCCAATAATCAGATTCAGGATAGCCAGGGCATCCTTCAGCTTTTTTAGGTAACAAACTCTTATAGAAATTGATCTTTCATACTTGGTGCTATACATTTTAAGCTTCTCCTTTAGTTTTTCCAGCAGTTGAGGGGTGATATAATTGGTTTAATCAACCATCAGTTTATATTTTTATATAATTTGCGTATTTAACTAGTACTTAGATAAAGGATTTATCCGTTTTTAGTAATCAGTACAGTGCGTGGCTTTTGAGAAATCACCCTTTTCAAGGTGAAGTCTCTTACTAGTGGTTACAAATTCAATAATATTAGATTATTAGTGAATGCTGAATTGAGCCCCTTTGATTTGTCATGGATGATCCTCAACAACAATTTCATAAGGAAACAAAATTTTTTGTTACATTGATAAAAACACTTGTTCTTAACTAATTTAAGTGCGCTGATATCATATATGAAGTTAGTTTTTCTCTGCAGGCTTCAGGTTTTTTGCAATCTGTTCTTAACAATTTTTATGTTAAAGTAAACTTTTCAAATTTTCAGCATTTATTCCAACTTAAAAATGTAGAATATTTTCTTAATCACTTTTGAGGTGATAATAAGTCATTTGCACACAAAAACATGCACAATGACAAATGATTATACATACAGTTTTGAAAAGCAAAGGAATACAACACTTATTTTGAGATTAAATATGACATAAGGCACTATTAAATACAAACATATAATTTTTTTAAACATAGCATTAATGTTTACATACAGATGGAAGATGTTAATTGTTTCATGCAGCAATGTGACATAGAGGGCATGCAAAACTCATTCAGGAAAGAATTTGCGCTTGTAGCTCTTGCGTTTGTGGACTTGCTCAGGAAGGTCTCATTTTATAATCCAGCGGAAGTCTGCCATCATATGCATGTCCCATCGCCCTTGCTAAAGCTCTTTCATTGTCTTCAGGTCTTGGTAAAAGCGTCTCCCCTGCTCTTCGCTAACATCCCCAAAGTTTTTAAGAAATTGATCAAGATAGCTATTCAGGAAGTGCATCTTAATACTAAAGTCGCATCCAATATTGCAAGATACCTTTAGTATCCTTTGAACCAGAAGTAAGTAGCTTTCTGCATTCTTGCTATCAAGGAAGTTGTTAATAACTGCTACAAAAGACATCCATGCTTCTCTCTCCTTTTGATCCATCTTTCTGACAAATTCCTTGTCACATATAAGAGATTGAATGTGTGGACCATCAAACACACCTGCTTTTATTTTGTTGAATGACAGACCAGGAAAAGCAGAAACAATGTGCTGAAAACATTTATTTTCAGTATTCAGAGCCTTTAAGACTTGATTCATCAAGACAAGATTGATATGAAGTGGGAGAAGATGATTCTGTCTCAGATGTATTGTATGAGAACTAGAACATGCAAAGAAAAACTGACTTCATATTTGGAATCACTGATGCCAAAATACATAGAAACAGTTGAAAAATCTCATGCAACAGAATTTATTTTGGTTCTCCTGTGTAACAAAATCATGCGAATTGAGTGGATTAACAGTCCAAAACTATTGGAGATAATCCCTGACAACCGTTATTAGTATTTTGCGTGGATTAAAGGTCTAAAACTATCATGGATTGATACTGATAGTAAATCAAGTCATGTGATTACTGGTGATTAAAAAGCTGAGGTAATCAAGCCCTTTTATATTTTTATTATCTATAAAGTATTTTTAGTTTATTAGCAATTAAAGCCAACAGTATCCCTTAGCTAGGTAACTATCGCCTTTTATCCTAACTCCTGCCTTTCCAAATTCTCTCCATATCTCAACTTTCATTCTTTATTTTAAAGAATGCAACCCATTTCAACTTAACTATCGCCTATCTTGAATCCTCTTCCTGCCAGAGTATAAGCCAATCATTCCTTATAGCCTTATCTTGCCCTTTATTTTACTAGCATCATTTAAGGTTTTAATTATTTACCCAATAAAACGCTATACCCTACTGTATCTAAATTTAATTAAAATGATATCAAATCCCTTCTAAATAAAGGTACAGGTTGAGAACTTATGGGGAACTTTGGCCACCTCTATCTCAGGAAGGGCGTCAAACTGAGCATTATGTTCCTGACATATTGCTGGGATTATTGACTGGTACCAAGCGAGCAACCCATCCAGCCAGAGCTCCAACAAGTGGTGCTCACTACAGGGGCCCCCATACACCACTAATTTCATCCTTTCCTTTGGTGAGGGATTCTCTTTCTTGTTCTGGTCCGAGCTCCTGAGGAGCTTTATGAGATGTCTGGCCACACCATTCAGATTCCTATGAAGATTTCCGCTCCCTCACTGAGCCCCTCAGTACGCTCATTATATAGCCATTCCCTGATGCCAGATATTAAAGCCAATAATCCTTCTAGGGCCATTCCCTGATGAAGGACAACCTGTGCCTGCTCATCCCCCTGACAATTATAAATGATGTGAAAAGAAACTCACTTTCTTGAGGATTTTATTTAAGAGGTGGCTTATTGCCACTGGTTTTTTGGTTGCAAGTGCCAACCTATTACTCACCCCAAGCCGCCATCAGTCAGATCAGATGACAACGGATTTCAGATTCTTGGTTTTCCCTCCAGACGCTGTATAGAGATAAAAGGTGTTATCAACAGCCTCTTTACTGAATCCCAAAATTATGAAGTTTTTCATGCGAATTCTGAGACCAGCAATTGAGTTATTTGAGTTGGCTACCAAATAATCCGCCTGGTTTTGATGTCAAACGCATTTTTGTTAATGGACAATCCGGTTTATCTGCTCATTAACTTGAGTGAGTCATCCTGACAATTAATATAATGATAGATTACCCAGAAGTACATTCCCACTTAATTGGGTCAAGTGATATTAATTTTTCAGAAAATTCTCTATTAACAGAAATCTCCTCAATAGCGCTTTATAATCTGATCTACCAGCGACTTATGATGAGGATAGATCAATAAAAATAATATTGTGATGAACAAAAGCTTCTGGTTGCTTTCAAAAACAAACATCTGACTCTGATTGTTAGTTAAATCCTGAGAGGGGCCCGCTGAACCAAACAGTTGGTTCTTTTAAAAATAGTACCTTTGAACCCGTTTAAAATACTGGATTCTTGAACCTACTGATAAGTTAAGTCCCATTGCAAAGAAATAATAAAGATTAAAATACTATAAATTAACTATAGTTTATTTATACTAACTATTTAAGGAATCTGGGAAGTGACACCAAGGACAAGCAAATTGCTGGAGGAATGCTGAAGTTTCCATTATTACAGTGAGTGATAATGATTCTGCTGCTTAGAGTTATAAATTTATATCAGAACAACAATCTGACATTAAGGTCTTCTTTATTAAGGCGATCAACGATGATTATGCCGCCTAAAGCCTAAAGTATATACCTTTGGACTGAGCTATTATTTTTTTGAGATGAGCGGATTTAAGGGCTACCAGTTACTAAATAACAAACATAACCCAATATGTACTTCAGGCACCCAATGCCAATGATCTTTCTATAGATCAGACCAAGCATTTAGTTGCTTTCTCAATGCCTACTTTTCTACTGGCAACTAATGCTGAAGATACCTTTTACTAGTTCTCTACAATGTGTCTACTCCGTCTACCTTTGGTGCATAAAACCCCCACTACGTTTGGATTATTCCTTGCTTTTATCAAGCTAAGAGCAACAGAATCTTAACTGCTTCTTTTTGTCATGTACACATGTCATAATAGTGGGGATCAACCCCAAAGATAAGGCTGGGCGCCTGGAGGCCCAAAAGGTGAAGCTACAGGGCCTACCAGACCTGAAGCATACCCTAGACCAGCGCTGGTAAGGGCAAAATATGCCCAGGTTGGTCCTAGTGGGGTGCTGAGTGCCCAGCCCCTGATGGTGGGCCAAGCGTTAAAACGAACTATCTACCAAATAAAGGCGGATGGTTTGGTTCAGTTAGTCAAGAAATGGGGATTCAAAACCCATTCCATCTACAAAATAACACGCTTGGATTGAGTACAACTTCAATTGATCACTCAAGTGAAGTTGGTTTTAGCCTATTCTACTAACTCGGATGGCAGTCTTGCCATATTGGTGAGTTGCTGCTTGGGCCCACTGTGGCATAGCCCCAATTTCCCCATCCAAGCTTAAATACGTTTTCCCCAACCAACATTCCTTGTTGTTCAACTTCCTGAATAAAAATTCCCCCATTTTTTCCATTTTTGAATGTTATTACCAAAGTTTATGTGCGCGGACCCCTTCAAGGAGTTCTCACTCTCTGTTCAATTTGCCATTTTGAACACAATCTGATTTTCCCAAGTGCACCGTTGTTTCGCCCAGGTCCCCTCCAAACTGGTCCGTTTACCTCTCCTCTTCTAGTGCACCTCATCGTTTTTGGGTGTTTCCTGATCACGCTTTTTAGTTTTAATTAAAATTGCTCCAGCACCCTCTGCTGGGCACTAGTAACTTTAGTACTAATGGCTAGTTTCCAAGTGTTGGCTTTGTGCACCAAGCATCTTTACGCTGGAAACAGGAGAGTTACAGAAACTCTTCTTACACTTTTTCTCAAACCAAACTATGCCTGAAGATCTGATTTTAATCAAATTTTTGGGGCCAAACACCTAATCTGGCAGCCAATGTCAATGATCTTTCCATAAGCTAAGCATTACATTGCTTTCTGCCATCTATTGCTTGCTGGCAACCACTGCTGATGACCCCTGTCCTGGCTCTGACCCCTAGCTAAGGCTTGAAGGGGGTTCTGTTGGGATTCGCTCTCTGAAGGGTGAAGCCTCTTAGTAAGGGTCATAAAGCACTAATATTAAATCATATGTAAATGCTGAATTGGGCTCCTCATTACCTTGAGTTGAGCCAATTTGATGTAGCAGAGATCTGGCCCAATAACAATTATCAATTTTAATGAGTAGATTAATGGCTCTAAAACTATTGGGAATTAATCCCAATAGTTATCTTAGTTTTATGATTATTGGTGACTAATGCCAAGAGTCTCAATTTTTTAATTACTATTATTAATTATGAACTATTTTATCTATGATCAGCAACTGAAGCTAAGAGCTTTGATAAGCTAGGCATTAATTGTTATCATTCAATATTTTATCTACCATTAATCCTGAAACCTAACAGCTCCCACTTATGACCTCAGTACCTTGAACAATGCGAGGTTCTATTATTTAAAGTATCACATATCACTTATCCTATTATACTTTTGTTAATAAAATCATTTCATTTAAATCCTTTCTCTAACAAGAGTCTAGGTTATAAGCTTAGGGGGAACTTTGGTCCCCTATCTCTCAAGTAGGATGACCTACTAAGCATACTGTCATGTTTACATGACTTAATTGAGGGTACCAACAGCCAAGACAAGGCTGGGCGTCAGGAGGCCCAAAAGGTCAAGCTGCAGGACCTCCCTGATTTAAAGCACACCTTAAACCAACGCTGGGTGCAGGTGAGATAAATCCAGGTTGGTTCAGGTGAAGTGTGTGACTCCCAGACCCATGTCACGACATTGGGGTCAAAATGGACGAGTTACCTTATTAACCACAAAGGTTCAGATCAGTTGGTAGGAAAATGGGGTTTTATAACTCATTCAATTTTAGAATTTTAAGCTTTCTCAGCCTCACCTTCATCAATAACCCAAGTTTAGTCCATTTCTAGCTATAGTACCCTTCCCAATGTAAGCATGCGCTTATTGGTGCACCTGGACTTAGCACCACTTTCACAAATTAATAATTCTCCCAAAATTGTTTAACTATGATTCTTTAAGACTAACCTTCCTCGTTGGTAGTCTTCCCTTTAATAAAAAAACCGATAGTTAACATTTTTTATGTTATCTTGGTTCAACCTGTGCGCGGGCCTCTTTAAGGAGGTCCCTAACAACATCAGCCATTATTTGCACAAAATTAATGATTGAAGCTGATGCACCGCTGGGCCTCCCTGGTTCTGTAAGTCTTGGGGAGTGTCCTTTGGCTCTCAATCAAGCTATCTTTCCATTCCCAAATAAGAAAACACCGAAGAGGATGGTGGTACCCCTCAT
>JAKSZP010017564.1:0-69236 GCA_022478985.1 Massospora cicadina
TTGTACTTCGTTGAGGCAAGTTCAATTATTAATATAAATATCACGATTATCTCGGCTAAACTTGGAGGCTGACTTGGAAAACTCAGAAATATAATTATTCAAGGATTGGAGTCCTTCAGTAAATTGAGTATCCCTTGATGGTGCATTCCAACTACAGGTAGCAAGTGGTACAATGTAGGATGTACAAGTTGTTGTAGATATTGTTCAGAGCCAATCCCTGGCATTTTAGAGGTTTGCAGCACTTCTCGCGATATAGAAGGTACTGCATTTGATTGAGATTGGGTAGAACATATTCCAAGGATTAGAGCCCCTTCAAGTAATTGATTGATAATATTTTGCAAGGCCTCAGGTGACATTTGAAAGTTTGATGCAAAACTTAAGTTAGGATTATAGAATTCCAAGTTGGCCCAAAATTTTAACGTGGAGGGTAATCTTGGGATTTGGGCTCCAATTGAAGGGAACCATCATAATACTGCCATGCTCTTGATCTTGAGCTTTGTCAGGTGAAAATTGATAATCCATGGTGATAGACGTGGTCACTGGTGCATAACTCAGAGAGCCCCTGTAGTGAGCACCAGTCTGGAAGTTTTGAATTACACTTCCAATGGGGCAGGTTGTATCTTAAAGTTACACTGGGCGGATTCTCTATAATTCAATGAAGTAAATAAGAAAATACAGGTTAAACTCGACCTAATTTTTAATTTTAAAAAGAGGAAATATTTATAGGCTTTATTATGGTTTGTAATCTATCAGAGTGAATTAATCTCTGCGCGATCAAATCTTCAATCAGTTGATTGGGATCCAATTGATCATCAATTTTGATAGATTGTGATAGATTGCTCACTCCTTCCGATGATTTTGGGGGAATTGAGGAAGGGGATTTTTTGGAGATATGCAAATTTGGTGAAATCCTGATAGGAAGGTTTGTGAGTTTAAAGGGACAATTGGTCAGATAACTCCACTCCTTTGAGGTAGGACATCTGAGCTGCTAAAACCTGTGAAATAAGCGGAGTATCAGGAGCCAAGTCTACTGATATGACCATGGGTGGTACAATAGATAAAGTTTGGGTGGTGGGGATCATGGTAACCAGGTCCACTTCCTCCAAGTCTGTGGGGCAATGAGCCAGGTTGCAGCTAAGGAAGTTAGGGAGCACATTTAATGAACCTTTCACAAATTTGTATTTAAAATTGAAGCTGCATAAATCCTGATAGGTATGAGCTTGCTTATGTGCCAATTTTTGTGGTTTGCGGAAATACAGAAGAGCTTGGTGGTCCATGTGCACAATTAACTCATGCTGGGCACCTGTAACAGGTACAGCCAACGAGTCAACGCCCATGCTACAGCTGCCAACTCCTTACTGTAGATGGCCCATGATTGCTCAGTAGAGGAATTTTTGGGAAAAGTAGGCGACCAGATGTTCTAAACCATCATGCTCCTGGAGCAGAACTGCCCCAACTGCTACTGATGAAGCATCACATGTGACGATATATAGTTTGGAGGGGTCCACATGTTTTAGGATGGGGGGAGATATTATACCTCTTTAATTGACTTGAACACTTGCTGGCACTCAGGTGTCTAATGAAAAGGTTCATTTTTACCCATGAGTGGGTGAAGCAGAGCAGCTAACTGAGAAAGGTCTGGGGAAAATTTCTTCAGGAAAATAATGGTGCCCAAGAAACTTCTTAGTTGTTTTTGGGTTGTTGGAGTTGGCCATTCCCGGATGGCATCTAACTTGTTGGGAGGGAATCGCATAACCATATTTTAGGACCAGGTTCCTGATAAAGGTAAGTTCCTCCTTATAAAACTCACATTTTGAAGGATTGATAAACATGCCCGCCTTGTGCAAAGCAGCCACGACTACTTCCAAGTCTTTTACATGTTTTTTGGGAGTTGGGGAGTGAACCAAGATGTTGTCAATATATGCGACTGTTAAAGTAAACCAGAGGTCACCCAGCACGCTATTGATCATTCTTTGGAATGAGGCTGGAGATTCTTCAACCCAAAGGACATTACACGGAATTTAAAAATACCTTGTTTTGTTCAAATCATGGTAAGCCATTCTTGACCTTCCATTACCTATATTTTGTTGAAGGCATTAATGAGATCAAGCTTAGATAACACATGAGACTTAGTAATCGCTTGACTGATAGTTTGCTCCAGGGGCAAAGGGTAGGTATCACTTACTGTAATTTTATTTAGGTGTCCATAATCCACGCAGGGATGTAGGGAACCATTGGCCTTCTTGGCAAAAATAATGGGAGAGGCAATTGGTGACGTCTCTTTAAATAACCACCCTTTCTTAAGCATATCATCTAACCAGGTGTTAAGAGCAGCCATTCTCCTCCACTGTGTGTGGATACAAGGGACAGTTGATGTTCACCAACTGTACCGTTGTTTTGAATGCTAAGTCGAATTTAGTGTGAGAGGGAAGACAGTCTGCCTTCTCATAATTAAAGATACTTTGATAGCACATCAATTATTTGGGAAAACTAGATGGAAGGCCATCAGGGGAAACGAGGGAAGTCGTGGAGCTGTGGCCTTGAGTTTTCTTAGGGTATTAACTAAATGAAATTCTCCCTCCATTTGATTACTAATAAATGACAACATATTTGACTCCAGGTGAATTTTTACATGTTGTCAGCACCACCATCTGACCCCCAAGGTTACCAGAAACACCAAGTTTGGCATTGCTGTGAACCAATTGCAAAAGCTAAACTGATATACTGAGAAAGGAACCGGCTTATGGACTAGATATGAGGTCTTGGAGGCTGATGAAGCAGCTATCACCGAAGGACCTAGGTCCAGGTCAAGCTCCAATTATTGGGCTAACTCAACACTCATAAAATTATACGTGGCTCCAGTATCCACCAAAGCCTCAAAGGAGATGTGGTGAGACCTGATACTTATCTTTATGGGCAGTAAAAATTAGGTAGATTCTCTTTATTGGCAGCTGTAGTTGAATCTGTAGATATGAAAAAGATGGTACTAGGATTGGGGGAAACCACTAGTTTTGTAGCAGGAGTAAACCCTCCATAAGTTGGAATGCCAGAACATACTGACATGGGCATGAGAGCCATGGTAACTAAGGGATATGGTTTGGACAATTCGAGAGGAATTAGGCTATTATGGCCACAGTAAAATTTCTTCACAACCTGTTTCAGTTGAGAAAAAAGGACCATTGCTACACCCATATCAATGAGAAAGGTGAAATGGTTAGAAATGATGGTTGGTTAATTAATTCAGGAAAACAACAAGTTATTTCTAGACTGGCCTGCCAGCTTAAGTGCTGAAGCACCCAAACAGCAAACCCAAATGCCAGTGGCACTACTGCTGGTATAACAGTTATGGAACTAGGAAGAAATTCCGCCATTAAGTACCCATGAGCCATAATCATGTGTAAGGACCTAGCAAAATACCAAGTGAATATGGCCAAAAGCCCCAAGGGTTGTTGTAATATAGGTGGAAAGGGCGGTTAAATTTTCAACATAAAACTGGAATTTGGGTAAAGGGATTTATTGGAAAGATAAATGAAGAAAATTGACCACTATTTTTCTCAGTGCAATGCAACTGATTAAATAGTGTTCAATTGGTAGTGGATCAAAGCAGGTATTGGGTCTCTCAAATATGACCTAATCTAGCAAATTTTTGGGGAGGGAGTGAATAATTTCAATTGGAACTGACATTGAAGGATTTGGCAGCAGGATGAGTTGCTATCGATTCATCTGTGAATGCCTGGACTGATGCTCAACTGCGTTTACATCAGTTGGCATGACAACATTGGCCCAACAAGCAACAGAAATTCCCCAGGGCCATCCCACATAGGGGAGGTCCCAATTGGTTGGAAACAGGTTTGGGATGGCCAACCCACCCATGCCTGGTCGCTGGATTGTTCATTTGGCCAAATGAGTGGTGTCAGGTGCAACTCCTGATTCTTGAACTAGGGGTTTCAAATTATAGGTAACAATCCCTGATAATTTCAAAGTGGATTTAGCAATGGCAATCATCTCACTTGATGGCTTGATGTTGTCTGCGATTCTGACCAATAATTCTCTTATGGTCTTTTTCTGAATATTGGGTTTCTGATTGTCAGGCTTTATTCCTGTTGGTTTTGGACCTTTTGAATTTGATGCAGTAATCTCAAAGCAGATTTCCTCAATTTGGCGGACAAGTTTAGCCAAGGTGAGCGCGGGTACTGGGGGAGGAATCTTAAGAGGGAGTGCTTTTACCCAGCGCTCATCTACCATGTGGGCGATTTTGCCCTAGGTGACGAGGGGTACAGCCACCCTCTTTGGACCCTTCTTGTTTGGGAATGAGAATCGCCTGATCTACGAAAAGGGGACCTTTCCCTGGACTTACAATTTCTGTATAATTTGTTATTACTCAATATAATACATGTTAGGAGTAGTATAACTTCCCAACTAATAAACATCTCTTATATATAAATCTAATTTTTCTTATACTATAATCTGATACATTTATAAGAGTAGGATTATTATCCAATTAGGCCACCCACCATAAAATATATTAGTATATTTTTATCATCAATATAAAATGCATAATAAGAGCAGGTAAATATTCAATTTTTCCATGACATTTTATAAAATAGCAAAATTTTTATTGCTAGTATATTTTTATATATGGTATGAGCAGAAAATAATGATTTAACTAGGGCACTCACCTCTTATATAAAATTAATCCTTTGACTTTAGTGTAACTAAAATATGGTCAAATCTATACTAGGTAACTAGGAACTCTCCCCTAAAATATGTGTATTTTTATCGCCTATATATAATTAGATACATGTTAGAATCAGGGCTAGTTATATATCTAGGCCACGCATCACTTAGATATCAGTATAAATCCTTATGACTTAGATTACTTGATACATGGTACTAGCAGGATAATTTTCCAACTAGGTCTCTTACCTCCTAAATATAGGTATAGTTTCTTATCACATGTATAATTTAATACATAATAAGTGCTGGATAATTATCTTCTAGGCCACTTGACTCATAGTTTAGTATAGATATATATTGTACAATCTGATACTTGGTAAGAGCAGGATTACTATCCAACTAGGCCGCCCTCATCTTATATCTCAGTTTAGTTATATCTTATATAGTCTAGTACATTTTATAGCAGGCAAAAATCAACTAAGCTACCCACCTCTTATAGTATAGGTATGAATATCTGTTAATTATATATCTGATAATTATCTTGAGGGGAGCTAATTATCTTACTGAACCAACCATATCTTATATATATGGATACAATTTTTAATTATATAATCTGATACATGGTAAGAGCAAAGCTATTTATCCATCAAGGTCACCCACCTCTTATATCTCATTATATTTAGTCTTAAATAGTCTAGTACCTTCTAAAGCAAAACAAAATTAAACTAAACCAAACAATATTATATATGGTTATCATTTCTTACCTAGGGTGGTTAGCCTGGAAGGGTAAAAACTGCTTCCACTCTAGTGCAAGTTTTTTCAACACATGTTTGAAACCTTTACTGGCCATAAAAAAAATCTCAGTGTGATATATGTCCCAAGGTCAAACACCTCAATTACTTTTTTTATAAACTCTTACCACAAAAATAATTTGATATATAATTGGTGAAGGACTAATTATCTAACTAAGCCACTCACCTTTAATTTGTATAAACGTTTTTGTCATTTGTATAATTTAACTTATAGTAGGAGCAGGACTAATTATCTGGCTATGATATACCTAAGGTTTATCACTATAAGTTTAGTTTTTACAAATTTGATCAATATAGGTGAAGGACTAATAGTTTATTGAGACTACCCCGCCTAATATATATAAATTAAAAAATTATAACAAACATTATCTTATTGTCATGATGCGTGCTTATAGTAATGTTTATAATGGCCTGGAACTTCAGATGATTTACCACCTAAAACCCAAGCCATAATGCCGCAGGAACAGCCATCAAAATGATGTGTTAAAAATTACTATACTGGCCATGAAGATCAGCCAGGGGGTGCTTAAAAGCAGGAACATCTTACTTTTTTATTAAAATAACTGCTGAAGACTAAATTTTGGGGTTGGTTTTGTTTTTTGCAGATTTTTAATAAAAATATAAGCTAGGAAAATTGGAAAGATGGAGCGACAACTGTACTCATTGGGGACCGGTGAATAAAAGCTTGCTGGGGAGATTTGCAATTCATGCACAACTACTGACAGGAATAAACTTAACACAAACTGTCACTTTGGGTTCCTGTGTAAGTCTAGAGACCCAACCTCAAAGCTAGATCAGAAAAAGGTTTTTTAGAGAGAAGAAGGGACCTAATGCCCCTGTGGATCCCTTGGCTCAACTGGGGGACTTGAGTCATGTAGTGGATGAACGTTGGATCACTGCATTGGCACGGAAAACCCCACCACAGTACCCCATTTGGTTGCTTCTGCTCTGATTGAAAGGATAAAAGAGGTCTGCAATGAGGTAATGCAGGCCAGGAGCCTTCAACAGCAGCTTCACCTCCCTCTGATCACCACTCTAGTCCTTTACATCCTTGGACAATAAGAAAATGAGCTTCAAAACTCAGGAAAGAGCTTGTTAAGTTTTCAGCTGATGGCGCAAGTTAAAATAACTTAACAATGAAATTGAGGATATAAACTCACTTTTCAAATGAAACTCCTGCTCATAATTGGGAAGTAGATCCTCCAATAATCCTCAATAATAGCCAAGTAACTCTGGTATGCTCACCGTTCTCAAGTCTACTGGCACCAACAAATACAAGACCTTCTGTCTTTGTACAAAATCAGAAAATTATTCCTCTATAGTCAGGACTACTTCTCCAGCAGGCAACTATGTACTTCTCTTCAGAAAGAATAAATACACACAACTATCTAATATAGACATAATGGCAACAGATATGAATATCAGACAGATGACAGATGGATAATAATTAATAAACTAAGTGACAGTAGTTATTAATGATCAATAAAATAGTAAATGATGATTAATTGATGTTTCATTAATCTGCCAGGTGCTGGTATTATATACCTCTTGGGCATCTTCTGGCCAAACTCATCTATTAGATAAGTTCATTCATATTATGCCAATCCTCTGCTGGTCATGACAATAATTATGAAAATCCCCAAGTCAATTTAGCCCATGAATTGACTAAAAATAACAACAATATTAGCCCAATTGAAGGCAATTTTACTCTCATAATTGGGATGACTTTGGGTTTTGAACTCAACATCAAAATCTTCTCAATTAGAGCTACGTCTTAACTCAACATCTAACAATAAATGGGGAATAAAACATATATGATCATAAAAGAAGATGCACCCCAATTCAGGACGTCAGCAGGCCTCTCAATAGCACTAAGTATGCCCATAATTGGGACGTCTATGTTTAAGTGCTTAATTATTGATTTCATTAATTGAACCCAACTTCCGCCTTAGTGCATTAAAATTAATGCACTAATTTAGGAGGTGCAATTTAGTTAATGCCGTGGGACCACTTTGCACCCAAGTGTACCCATAATTGGCCATAATATAATAATATCAAAGCTATTATTAGCTACGATAATTGGGCACCTCAGATGCAATTAGAGCGGTTATGAGGTGAATCTGGTTTATCAGATTATGCAGATGAATTGGGAGGATCAAAAGATCTATCAATGGAAGTAATCTATAAGCATTGATGGTTTTCTCAAAGGGTTTATTCTCAAGTCAATCATCAAGATCTAACAGAGCTCCTGATTCAGAAAACTGGGTCTGGGACACAGAATCTGAAATTCCAGGTCTGGGAAAGCCAATTCAAGTTGGGAGTTCACTTTTGGGAAATTTTGAAAAATCTTTTAAAATTCATTAAAATTGACCTTGGTGGTATCCAATTCAGCCGCCCCTTCAATCTGAGTTAATCCACTTATGTTTGTATTGGTGAGGGTCCCTCCCTGGCAGATCCAACACTTATGTTGCCAGGGCTTTGCGACCTTTAAATAAGCTGGATGATGAATCCCTGAACCCAGGCTGAGTACCCATGAGTATGTCAGCTATTGCTGTTCAGGAAAAATGTACCCATGGCCCCCTTTTCCCCACTTCACATATATAAAGCAACTGCCTCTGTAAGGAGCAGTTGTCAGTCCATTTTCACCTTTACATTTTAATAAAAACTACTCCCCCCAAAACCTATTCCATGAGCTCTGCTGCTTTCTTCATGATTATTTTACTTAACTCAAAAAGTATGCAGTGATATGCGTCCTAGGGCTGATGGTCATTGAGTGGGCCTTCCAAGCCATCAATATGGTGGCCCACCAAATGGTGATTGTGATCCAGGAATTCGCCATAAGCCTATGAGATCAATCTGCCACTTCAGAATAGTTCCCTGATCCACCAAACTCCTTGCAAAGACCCATTTACCATTTAGCACCTGGTGGACCAGCTTTGGTTCTGCCTCCCACTTTGCAAAATAATTGGAGAATTCAACCTAATCTGCCTCGCTGATCTGCTAGTGGTTTGATGCAATTTGGGTGGAGTGAGGCCATCTCCGCTAATTGTGATTCCCAATATGGAGGGGAGGACTCACTGTTCACGCAACTGTGAGGTGGGAACCAGGCACCAAACTATCTGGACATTCTGCTGAGGGCCAATCCAGCCCAAATAATTTTAAAAAATCAATCCACCATGCTGGCGATGCACCTGACCTCTCCATCCAGCCCAAGTCCTCCCAATGGTTGGAGAGATTCAATTTGCTTCAATTTGTGAGGCCAATCATCATTTTGAAAATTTTGAAAATTTATATAATTTTCAGATTTTTTTATGATAATCAGTCCTAAATGGTTTGGAAAATGAAGCCAAAGGTTAACAACTGCAAAATCAGGAGGATTGGTCGTCCTCATTGCCTCTCTCATCCTTGGGGGATGCCCTAGCAAGACCTGCAGTTGCCCCCATTGCAGCCATTTGGTTTGTTATGGGGGCCTTTGGTATGTTTATTAACTTCTATTTTCCTCACCAGAATAATAGGGGATCCCTCCTATAACTGCTCAGAACTGCTATGCCCTTGGCATTCTGGGATTTCCACTGGGTTGTTACACACCCATATTGAAAGCCCAGTCATACTTTAATCAGCAGATTCCATGAAATCCTGGACCTATTTTGCAACTAACTATGATCTGGCCTGATCAGCTGAATTCATTTTGGGCTTGTTGGTTGAAATATATATTTTGTTGTGTGCATGAATTTTGCACTCATGGCAACTTTTTGGGAAGTCAGCGGGTAGCGCCTAGGGCCAGGCCATATAAGGCTGGATCCAGTTGGTAGAGAAGGGATTGACCACCCCATACCTTTTGGGGATGGGTGTGGCATAGATACAATGACAGGATCCTGGCATGTTGTGGAGTTTTACATGATATTACCGCCTCCCAGCAAACCCACCATATAGTTTCCACCAGCTCAGTGGAAGATAACGCTGGGAGGGGTACTGCAACTCTCAGGGGGTATTCCATGATCCACCTCTTATCCACCACATAGGCCAAATTGCCCTGGGAGATGAGAAGTTTTGGGTGCCAACTTCCGCCCCTTTTTGAGTGGAACAGTAATTGATCCCAATCCAGGTGAATGGGTTTCTGCCCAAGACTTAAACTGATACATAGTAAGTGAAGGACTAATAAACCAACTAGTTCACCCACCTCTTATATACTGATTGAAAGTTTTATAACATATATAATCTGATAAAGCTAAAAATAAGATTAAAAATATCAACTAGAAACCCACCTCTTATACCATTATAATTTTTACTTATTTAATACAATATATAGTAGATCAGCAGCTTTAATTATCTAACTAGGCCAACCACTTCTTATATAACAGTATAACTTTTTATCCCAAATAATCAGATACATGGTAAAAGCAAAATTATTTAATTAACTTAGCCACCAAACTCATATATTAATATAATGTTTATCACTTATATAATCTGATTACGTGCTAGGAGCAAAACAATTATTAAACTAGGCCACCCACCTCTTTTAGATGGTTAAAAATTTTATTTAATAAATAATTTGATCCATGGTAGGAGCAGGCCTAATCATCCAGCTAGGATACACCTTAAATATATCAGTATAGTCCTACTTTAATCTGATACATTAGGAGCATGAATAACTATCTAACTTGATATCTAACTCTTATATATAGTATAATTTTTATTGCTAATATTTTATAATACATGCTAGCAACAGAATTAAATATGCAACAAGTTCACCCACTCCTATATATGAGTATAATTTTACCTCTTATATAATATGATACACTATAGGATAAATAATAACAATCAACTAAGCTAAATAACACTAATATCTCAGTAAACTACTACACCTATAAAATGATACATTTAAAGCATGACTAGTTAATTAACTAGGCATCTAATCTTAAACATCAGTATAAATTTTATCACCTATATAATTTGTTGCCTAGTAATAGCAGTTTATTCAAAAACTACACCAACATCTTGTATATAAGTAATTTTCTATATCACATAACATAATAAATTTGTGGGAGCAAGAAATTATCCAACTAGGCCACCCACCTCTTATATATCATAATAGCTTTACTACTTATATATAATCTGATACATAATAGGATCTGGGATGATCTGACTAAGACTCCCATCTCATTGATTATATGACTTGTTACTTATATGATTAAAGTTATACAAGTTGATTTACTTGATAATACTATAAATTAGCTTGGAGTTAAATTGACCCTAAAGGGTAGATCAACCTTATATTTAAATAAGCCTAGATATATGTCTAGAACATCGATGAATCCCCTTGGGTTGGGACCATCTAGTACTAAAAAATAGATATATGTCTAGTGGTAAATTATCCTGGGTAGCTTCTATATTTGGTGATGCTACCTAACAATAAGTTACTTTCTGGTGACTTAGATACCTTGATTTTTTGTAATTTATAGAAACGTTAGACTTTGATAGCTTTTATACAGGATCTAAGATTACTATATAATAAATCTTTACCTCATGCCTCCCCAAATGTAGTATTTGAGGTAGTCTCTATGGGTAAAAAAACTTGGATCTGGTTTATTTAGCTGTAAAAATTTATACCCTCAAAGTTAATCTACTTTAAAACTTTTCTCCATCTGATCCCACTTTAGAGCAAATTTGACTGAAAAGTATTTTATCCCCTCCAATTTGCCACAAAACTGCTCCTTGGATGTCCTCAGCCCCACTACATGCTGCCTCCATGTGGGGAAGTGGTAAAACTCCTCCAAGAATTTTTACACTGAATGGAAAAGTTTGTGGCCTAGTTCAGCCAGTCTACCCAATTCTTTGGGTCAATTTGGTCACCTGAAAGACCTCAACCTTGCTCTGCACCTTGGACTGGTCCATCCAACTTTATTCAAGCCTAGTGCACTCTCACACCCCAATATTCACTTTTGCCTTTGCATCAGCTATGGGCGTTTGTTCACATACGCTGACAAGCCAACTATCAAGATTGCCTATGCCACCTTTACACTGACAGGTTATTAACTTTTACCCTTTAAGGGCTACTTTGATATTGGGTTCACCACAAAGGAGACTGCAGCTGCTACTTCAGTAACCCCCTTACTTTTTAAAAATACTCATTATCCCTACAACTTATACATGCCTCCCTACCAATACCACAATGGTGGTATAGCTTTAAACCTACCTTTACATCTACTGGCCCAGCTTTTAATGATGAGTTGATGTCAAAGCTTTATGCTTATGTCACCAACACCAACCTCCACTTCACCATACCTAAAAATGCAGAGCGCCTTGCTGCCCCTCATGCCACTGCTACCCTCAACCTCTACCACCCCCAGATTAACCAGCAGATCCCACCGCATGCTTACCTTGCCTCACCACCAGACCAATTTGGGTTAGGGTCAACAATAGTTGACATTCCTGCCACAAGTTTTATTAGACCTTTAAACCTGCCCTGTACTTATGAGTCTGACTCCATCCCCACCTATAAGGCTGCGATGGATGGTTCTGAATGAAGCATTGTTTTCTCCACCCCAGCCCATCCAATCGCTGGATCAGAACATACCTGATGCCACCCAAAACTTAAGCTACCCGCATGATAAATTTTATAACTGGACCCATTATCCATCTAGGCGTGGATCAAGCTCTGATCTGTTCCAAGTTTGGTACAATTATTTTATAGCTTATAGATTGAGTTATTTGAAGATTGCTAATAAAATCTATTGTTTGGTGATGGCTGCCAGCTAAATCATCACACTTAATTAACCAAAGGGATGTATACTGATAATGAGGTTCACTTAATGTTTCATTGGGGATCATCCCCAACGATATTAAATAGGACATTTGATGGGGGGCTGATACCTGATAGTCAGGTTACTATGATGAATTTTCAGAGTGGATGATTAGGGCATTTGTTGCAACTGAAGCGTTTTTATGCCTGTTTTAGCAATAGTTTATAGGGGTGACCTGGCAACGTGGCCCCTATACAATCGGTACCTGGTTTTTAACGCTGATAGATGGCTGCCAAACTATGGTGGTTACCCTACTATAGATTATCTAAGGTGGAAAAGCCTATTATGTTAAGTAGTTAATCTTAAGAGGGTTGAAGTATGAAGAGTAATCTATAGTAAGCCAGGTGAAAACACTTGTATATGGCTAAAAACTAGGGTGGTTACCATACTATAGATTAACTAAGGCAAAGGAACCCATTATGTTAATTAGTTAATCTTTATGGTTGAAGTTTGTGGAGAGTAATCATATGGTGAGCCAACTGAAAAGGCGTGCACGTTCACCCTATAAAAACCCATAGTATTGATAAATAAAGTTAACAATCAGATACTTTACCATTTAGCTCATTTATACATTGTTGTAATTGACCCTTGAGGGTAGAGTTTGGAAGGATCGAGGATCCTTTGGCCATTTATTGGTGTTATAATTGCCACGGGCTTCCACTTCAAGAGAGTAACTGGGAACCTTGGAACCTGAGATTAGGTCAAGTTCCAACATCAAGTCCCATTCCAGGGAAGCTCTGAGGGATGAGTTCTCTCCACTTATCAATTTATCAAGGTTAGAAGGGTGCCTTGGAGATGGCTGTACTCCATATCGGATGATGGGCCAACTAAGGTTGACTCTTCATACTAGTATTGATCCAATTAGTTATTTATCATCAACTATATCAACCATTATTACAACATACTTAAGAACCTATGCAGTAAACTCAAGGCTACAGCAGGTGGTAGTCAAAAAAGTTCACACCTCGTCAGCCCAAATATGAACAGATCAATCAGAGTCAGGCTTGGAATACGGTCCTTAATTAAGCTTATCCCATTTTCTAACCCATGACCAACTTATCACTGATGCCCCATTTTAAAATTAGAACTTATGGGTATCATTGGATGAGGGTGATAAATGGGGGAAATCATTCCATCATCACTTAAGGTAATCAACTCTGATCAGGTTTGAACTCTCACTCTGATGCTCAGTCCAACCTCAAGTGGTATAACATAAAGGCAAATGGTAAATTATAGCTTGGTGACCATCAGCACATTATACCAATAGCTTCCTCACCTTAAATTATTCCCCCTGTGACGATAACCTCAGATCCGTAACCTTACTGGAACCCGGTTTGCAGAGGATAAATTATATCTTAATTACCTCACACCACAAAGATCAGAGATGGTGAAGAAGTAAAAAGTTGTACAGGCTGCCCAAGTTCAAGTTTGGCACCGATCCGGGTTGATACAAGGTCATAATTTTACCTCTGATTAGGTCTCGGCAATGTCCCATCTTTAGGATGGCCGCATGGATGCTGAGCCCAATTTTTGGATTGATTTGTGGCAAATGGTAGGTTAAATTAATCATTTTTACCCATCCCTTGGGGTGGCTTGCCCCTCACTCTAAAGTTATCCCCACGCGTTTGATGTCAGCCTTGGTCAGGATTAGACGCAGTATGGGTTTAATATTAATCCGCCACACTGGTCCCCCCTCCGCCTTGGCCTGTTAGCAGTGTGCCGCTCTCCTATCGGATTGGTATTGTTACATTCGATTTTGGGTCGCCACGCTCATATGGCATTTCAAATATTCAGTTTAGAGCTTATTTCATCTCGCCCATTAAGCTCGGTATACCCATCCCCCGGTCGGCTTACCCTGAATAACCAAAATTTGGGGTACCTGGCTGCACTAAAACTAGGTGAAAATGTCGAATCAAACTTATATGTTAGATCAGCCAAGTATCTAGATTCACTACGGTAGATATCCGGTGATAAGTGGATCCTCAGATAACTTATCAATTGGATAACCCCTTTCTTGTAAATTTTATAGGGACGCTAAACTTAAATTGAATTTTTAAAACGAGGATCTGGGATTTATGGTGAACCTTTACTTTAAACTTTCACCCCCGAAGGTGGCAGTTTGAGAGATGGGTGGGTTGGGTATAAACCCCCGATTTTAGTAGCTTTAGGTGATAAACTCCCACCCTCGGATTTAATTTCGACCTTCCCGATTAAACCTCAAGGTTAAATTTGGATCCGGATCCGTTATGATAAGAGATTCTAGGTAGGCGATCGAACCAAAACTTTTATCGAGATGGGGTGTTGAGGTGATAGAGCGTACCTTAATCTCCGGGATGGATGGTTCGCTGATTTGTAAATTGTTAGTATAAGCGTAGATTTTTTCATAATAAGGGTAAAATTATGGTTTGGGATAAATTCCGACTTTATGGTCGGTTGTTGAATGAGGTATCCTACATCGATCGTCCGGTATGAAACTTGTTAGGCGGATCGGCCTAGCTTTTTATGGTCCCGATTTGGTTTCACGGGGTTTCACCCTTTTTTTAGTACTAGATGGGGGTTTCACCCTTTTAGATAAATTTTTAAAGATTTTCGGGTAACTCACCTTTACGGATGGGTGGTGAACTTGATCAAGCGCCAATTTCGGAATTAACTTTTATTTTAAAAACATTTTAAAAGTTGGGGGTTTATTTAATAACCAATCAAGTTTAAACCCAAAGCATCTCGCGATACGAACCACGAGCTCCAAATTCGGTGGGTGGGGGATCTTAAACGGTGAGGTGGAAAAGGTTTAATGCTTCGCAATTAAAAGCTTTATGGCGTAAGTCCAACCGTTTAAATTGGCGGCTAAGGTCTCGGTTCGACGGTTAACCGTTTAAATTGGCGGCTAAAGTCTCGGTTCGATGGTTGGTGGTGAGATTAATTTAAATGAATAGGAGGTTTAGGGTCATGTATATTGATATGATCCAATCGATTGTGGTTAATTGGCGTGCATAAAATACATAAAAGAGCCTATTCAGCAGTTAAATTGATCCATATATCATTTTATGCAATATAGACGCATTTCAGAGTCATTAATGTGGAAGCTTGTAAACCAAGTTAAAAGCCGGGATGGGAGGATGGAAGTATCAAACATGAGACACTCCATTATGATTTTAGCTGCCTTGATGGTGGGCACCTTAGCTCGGCCGATGGAGGGAGAGTATTCTATCGATAAGCTGATGGGTGAGAATTTAGATATGTCTTTGGATAGGGCAAAGTGGTACCTTGCCGCCATCCAAGCCGAACGCAAGGGGGTGGGCAAAGGGCCCAAATCGAAAGCCAAGTTACCCGACAAACCAGTTACGAAGAACATCCCCACTAAAGCCTCCAACCTTGCCGGAGATGCCATGGGTACCGAAGGTGGACTTAATGACGAGTATAAGAAGAGTGTTGGAAGTCAGGATAACTTTGATGAGATCCAATCAGAAGGACCCGATGCTCAGAAAGTTGCTCAGGATAATTTCGATGCCATTGACACTTCCGAAACGCCACCGGTTCCAAAAAGTGATGGTTCGGACCTTCAACCTGATAAAGATCGGAACGGAAGTTCTAAACCTGCCCAACCCGACCTTCAACCTGATAAAGATCGGAACGGAAGTTCTAAACCTGCCCAACCCGGAGAGTATGAGAAGGTCAAATCTTCCCAAACCGGTTCCGGGGAAGTGGGTGAAGGCAAAACTCCGTCAGCTGAGTCCGAATCCAAATTAGAATCTGAGGGCGGATCCGATAATGATGAAGGGATTGATGCAGGAAAATTTGAGGTCAAGGATGATGAAGACGAGGACCAACCCGATGATGATGAAGGGATTGAAGCAGGAAAAGAAGTTGAGGATAAACCCAAGGCCACTGAAGGAAGTGGTATGCCCGAAACCGGCCCATCTACCGGTTCCACTGATTCAGGAACCGAAACCGGTGAGGGTTCACCCAACGATGAACCATCCGAGCCACAAGTTCCCACCGGGTACGAAAAACCAGGATCGGATTCTAGAGGAACCAATAAACCGGGACCCGAGGGCGCAGATGCAGATTTAACCAGCTCTGGAAACGCCGGGCAGGATGGGGGGCGTGCGACCAACCCCGAGCCGGACGCTATCGGAACCGCCGGCCCGAAAGTTGGCGGGATCAACTCCAACCGGGACGGTGGAAAATCGAAATGCGATGATAACCTTATAAGCTACCACGAACTCCGATACCTTCCGGATCCCGATGAAATCGATACCGGGTGCGAGGTAGCTGAATCCGTTTATAATCCAACCCCAGCTCCACCCTTGAAACGTGGTGCCGGTAAGGCGTACCAATCAGAGCCAGTTGTTTCTACCAAAGATGGTGGTAAGGCGTACCCCACAGAGCCAGCCTATGAACCCAAAACGGTGGAAAAGAAGCTAGCCTATGAACCTAAATCAGAGGTAAAGCAACCAGCCTATGGACCCAAAATCGATAAAACCTATCCCGCCAGCCCCGGCCAAACCAAACCCAATAACGGGTACCCTACGAAAAATCAACCCAAACTCAAACCGCATCCAACTAAATGAAGCCAACCCTCAGACCCAAGATTTAGATCAACTTTTACCCTACAAGGAACCCGAATCACCCTACAAAGTTCATTCCCCCGAACCGGCTGAAGGAAACTTACCATCTACCCAACCCACCTACCCTACACATCCCAACGATCTACCCTCCACCGGAGAGGTTAAGTCCCCCGAACTCCCCAAACCCCACGCCGCGGCTTATAGCGCCGAACCCGTCTTCGATTAATCTTTTTCATCATCCAACCTACGATTATCCTTCACGTTTTAACAGAGTTAATAAAAACTTTGTCGGCCCCAATCCCATTTTTCATTTTTTATATAAACTCCAACCTACCTATACCCTTTACATTACCACGCCTTTAAACTAATCTATCTATATATATATAAAACAAAGTCGTGTTAGTTACACCATTTATAACTCAAGAACGGCTGGACCAATTTTTATGATCTTTGATTTGTTGGATTTGTCTCCGCCCCGAATAGCAGAATAACTATTAAAACATGGGAAAAATATAGTAAAATAAAAAGTTTTATATGTAACAAGTGAAAATCCTATATATACTTCGATGGTATTCGCTATATTGTTACAGCTGAGCAGTTTGATATTCAGCTGATTTGATATTTTAAATGGTTTTGTTAAGTGGTTAGTGGTCATTCGGGTATTTAACAAGTTTATCTAAATCAAAACTTTGAATCCAAAGTCCAATTGATTTTAAAAATACCTCCTCTAGCATAATAGGCTCATTGGCTCTCTCTCACAAATATCACTTGTTATAGCAAAAAGTGAATTGAACAAGAATTGAGAGAGCAACCAACTGCCATAACGCACTGCAATTTTATAGAGCAGTGAACAAAGGCCAACCAACCAAGCATAGGGAAGTCTAGCTGCCCGTCTGTGCACAGCACATAGAAATGGACAACTTGCCCACACCAATAATGAGTTTTATTAATAATAATACCAAGGTCGCTGAGATAGAGGAACCATCTGCCAACCTTCCCGCTGGCCCAAGCCCTGACATGACTAGAAATGGGGCTGGGCATTCCACCATGTATGTGCCAAGCAACAAACTGGTGACATGAATGACAACAAAATGAGCAAACGCATCAATGGGTCACAGAGCCCTAATGAATAGCATAAATGATGGGGTCAACTCCCTAGGATTGATACCCACCAACACCCAGATGACATGCACAACCTTCTGGGAGTGAGGCCTAATGCTGAGAACAGCAGAGTTGGGAATATTCCCCAGTGAACCTCAATTAGCAGGGGGGACTGGGGCCTTGCAGGGTGAGAAAATTCTTGCCAATAAAGCAAAAAACCTGGATGAGGTATTGGTAGGATCCAAAACTGACTTGGATTCAAATAACAAAAATTGGCAATTCAAACCAATGGAGTCAAGCAATAAAAAGGTTTCTTCTGACATGGAGAAACTTACCAAATCAGCTTGGGGTATTCAGGTAAAGAACAAGTCAGATGCCAATCCTGAAACAGCCCAGTCAGGGGGGCAAATGGTCCCCAATCAAAATTGATTTGGTAGCATGAGTAACTCATCAGGTGGAACACCCAATATGCAATCAGGTACAATCCCCAATAAAGGTATTCTGATAGGGGGCTATAGCTCAACAATGCATCGACAGCCAATCCCAAATATCCAATCACCAAACCAAGCAAATCCATTGAGGACCAACTAAGGTGGGGGTGACTCTATATTGGGGACCAAATCTGAGGGATTGGACACCTGAGAGGGATCAGCAAAAAAACTTAAAGTATTACTGGAAGGGGCAGAAACTCCGACAGCGGTCAAGTCAATGGCCAGGGCCCTGGTTAAATTTACACCGATCCAGTCAGACATGTTAGCATGTCGAGGTGTGTCCACCTGTGAGGTCAAACAATGGGAGGCCCTCCAGTTTCCATACTCTACAACAACTCAGTGGATCTCTAAAGGAATCAAGCCAGCCATAGTGGCTATATGGCGCAACCATAAATTTTCTGCCAGAGTGGCCAAATGCTGGCTTGACACCCAAACCTTGATCAATATGGCGGTACAATTCAAGGCATCCTGAGTTTGAACTGAAGATGCCCTGGAGTGGATGAAAATACCCATGGACTACAAGGTGATAGAGGCCACCATCCGCAAAGATTTAAAACTGGTGGATGCAAAAGCCTGGATGGAGGCCAGCATTGACCTATTAAATGCAATGGAATACAATAAGGCAGGTATTATGGCACATTATGCCCAAGCCATTGGGAGCTTGAGCCTCAACCCAACAAATTTAGCCAAATATGCTAGACATTTTCTGAACACATCTATGGCCCTCAAATGGACCAGACACTCCATTCCAGTAGACATGGCACTGGAATAGTACAATACTACCTTCTCCCCAGAGGAGGCACTACCATAGATTATGGCCAGGTTCAAGGCAACCAAGGCCTTACACTGGTCATATACCCATATTCCATCTGCCACCATATCAGATCTGATGAAAGTGGGCTGGACAAAGGAAAAGGTAGTGGAATGGGGACCCTTTCAGGATTGGTCACCAGAAGAGGCCATCAACTGGTCTGCCAACAGATTCACACCAATGGAGATAAAATACTGGTTCCGAGTGAGGGCCAGTATGGATCTAGTGCATGGATGGGCAGAACTGGGGGTGACCAAGCCAATTCACAAAACCCTCAGAGGCCACTTATTCCTGATCGCAAAGTAAAAAATCTGGTGCGATGCCACAACACTCACTGAGGCTGCAGACTGGGATGCGGTGGGGTTTACCCCCCAATTGGCCCAACCATGGATGGAGCATGAGATCTCACCACAGGCAGCAACAGCAATGAAAGGGGTCATGACCCCAGACTTGGGCTAAAAATGGCTCAAAGTGGGGATCTGCATCAAAACTATCCAGGATTGGAAGTAATCCTTTCCGGAACTGACAATAGCTGCCCCATACACTGCCAAAGGCTTCACCCCTCAGAAGCATTTCAATGGTGTAAAGCGGGGGTTCCAGTGGACATGGCATGGGTATTCACAGATGGGGGATGGAACAGCATTACTATAAGGGACTGGTGTCAGCGTAGCTCAATTATGCTGGAGGTCCTCCAACAATACCTCTACCCAACGTGCAGCCCAAAATATGCTCTTAAATGATACTGACTGGGGTTCTCACCAGTGGATGCCCTAGAGTGGCAGAGCCTAGAGATCAGAGCGCAAATGGCTAAAAGTATCAACCACCGTGGTATCAACAGTCGCCAACTCAAAGCATTCCTCAGCCAGGGTTTCAGCCTCAACGAATCAGTAAGTTGGATTCTGAAGGGAAAGACCCCCACTGATGTACCCAAACCAAGTATAAAATCAAAATCATACAGCGCAGCGGTGGTGCATACTGAGGACAATACCTGGAATGGAGCAGAGAGCCACATCAAATACATCCATCAATTGATCAGTGGGGGCTTTACAGATTGCCAGGCACTGAAATCATACCTTAAAGATGCTATCCGAATCCACCTACAACTAGTGGAGGAGGAAGAATGGTCCAATTTAATTCTGTCAATTTACCAGGAACTAGACAAAGCCCTAGCTGAAGAGGACTTCAATCATCACTGGGTCCCCAAATGGGGCTATATAGATATAGCAATCCCAGGTGAGTTGGACTGCAAGAAGCTTCTTGAAATTGGCATCAAGTACAAGGGGATTTATCTGTAAATGGAGCTGACCAGATACACCAACCAAATGGCAAGGTGGGTTACCTTCCAGAACCTCCTCACTGACTGCGAACAGGAGTGGGTGCATGAAGTGATCCAGACTGGGTTGTCATACTATGGAGAAGTATGCAAATTCTGCCAAGTCAGTGGAGATTACATTGCAAAGTGCCTTCGCTCTCAGACAGTGGAAGCGCTGTACAAACTGCCCCCCTGGATGAAACCAAATAAGATTGCTCTACCCAGATTCATCCACCTGCCTGGCCTTGATAGGGTAGTGTATGTCAAACAGGAGGATGCCAAACAAGTGTGCCAGTTCTGCTATCAGACTGGCCACACTATGGTTCAATGCCACCATTGTAAAGGTAAAACTACTCAGGAGTACAAATATAACCCCATTGGAGGAATTACCAAGGTGGGCACCAAGACCTTCCTCTTCCCAAAAGCTAGAGAATGGATTCCACAAAACTTAACAGAGGTAGCAGATATGAAATGCCAATGACAAGAATTAGACCTGGCACACAGAGAGGCGTGGGAATGGGAAATGGCAAAATGACCCAAAGCAGATAACAAACCATTTATAAATCCACACCCCATACCTTATGCAATGGATGAGGGAACCAGCCCAGGACCAGCAGAGAAACGTCCAACCCAAGTGTAATGGATGGTCTGGGAGGAGGAGAGATGGCAGAAGGTGAACCCAAAGAAGTCTTCCAAGCACGGGTGGCCACAGGATTCCAACAAGTTGAAATCAAAGCCTGACAAGATGAAAGGGAGTAAAAAAATGAATCAGAAGTCATTGGTGAATGAGCCTGAGGTGATTGGAGAAAGATTTGCAGGAAAGTCAAGATCAACAAAATTGGCTGGGCAATTGCCAACTAAAAAATTGAGTTCTGCTGATAAATCGAATGAAGGGGTATGAATCTGGCCAATGGATGAGGGCAAATCTACCAGTCCACCCAAAGAAAACAAGGGGCACCCAGACCCAATCATAAAACTATCCCATTAACCATCGACAGGGAGATGGGGATGGCAACCAAATTCCCAGTGCACAGGATGCCCAGGAACATAATCTCAGTCCCTACCAACTGACTCTAAAAACTGAATATTGTACCCTGCCAACCATCAACACCACCACCAACAACCAACATGATCTCTGTACATGACTCAATTCACAACCCAGACAACGCTAAACCTCATACTCATGGGTCAGGCAGCTGGAAATGAGGATAGTGACTACAAATGCTTGAGGGATGGCAAGCATACAAATGAGGAGGAGAAAAATGCACCACTTAAAAGCCAATAATAATATTGACCTAATTTTTATTTCAGAAACACAAGCTGGTAACCAAAAAGAAATGGTGCCAAGCTCAAACTGTGATGTGAAAAACCATCCGTGGTCCTGCCAGATAGGCTACCAAGCCCTATGGATAGACCACATGGCAATAGTCGCAATGGATAAGAAAATAGACCTGGAATTTGTGGAAGAAACTCACACCAGTAGGATCTTAATAGCGACAGCTACAAACAGAGAAACTGGCAGGAGCATATGGGTGGTAGCAGTATATGCTCTGCTAAAGCTCCACAAAAACCATATTTTTGGGATTTCTTAGTAAAAGTGCCATCTGAAGTGATGAATGTAATAGCAGGCGACCTGAACTGCTGGACAAATGTGAGTCAGGATACATACCCAATGAGAGAATGCCCCAACAGTAAAGCCAATGAGATTCTCAATTACCTAGATAGATTGGGGATGTGCCTAATGATTGACAAAGAGGACAATGACCTGGCCAATCTAATGTGATGGACATATGATGCTGCTGGATCCCCACTGTCAGGATCACAGTTAGACTACATCCTCGTATCATCAGACCTCAGGCTGATGACGTCCAACAGCAAGGTTAGCATAAATGCTGAAAGTGACCACATGGTCATCCGGGTGGAGATCAACCTTGACAAACCTCTGAGGAACCACAAGTAGCAATTGGCACCAGCCATGTTGAGGAACAGAGATTGGCACCAAATGGTAGATGTGGGACTGGATCAGCTAATAGCATATCTGGACAACTGCCCGGAGCTAGAACTGCTAGAAAGATGGACCCAGGTCAAAATGAAGATGAAACATGATAGTATGATGCTTGAAAAAGTGACCTCCTACAAGTGAACAGCCACCGTGAAGCAACTGAAGTCTAAATTAGAAAGCCTGAGGCTCACCCGCCAGGACAGCAAGGACTGGTGGAGCAAGTACCAAATAATGCACAAAAATATTGGGCTATAACGATGAAACAAGACTCAGAGAGATGGACCAATGCAACTTACCAATATCAGAGCTTAGTGGGGATGATGACCAAAGAGGGCCTTAAACACCTCAAGGAAATCTGAACTAAGGCTAGGGTATAGGAAGTGGAGACAGCGGATGGGGAAGTATCAACAGACCACAAAACAATCAAGCATAAAGTTGAGCTTTTTTATGGCAATCTATTCCAACAGCGAGAAATGAGTAAATTGGTGACAAAAACCCTTATTGACCTGGCCAAGCCAGCACTGGGTGGCTGTATGCCAGAAGATGTCACCAAGCTATCCTCTGAAATCTCTATCGATGAAGTTAAGAGGGCACTAAAGAGTTGCCAAGAATGAAAGCACCAGGCTACAGCAATATATGTGCAGAAATATACAGCATATTCTGAGACCGCATCACGCTGAAGCTCAAAGCCCTCTTTAACCACTGTTTGACCCACGGCAAACAAGTTCTGGGAGGACATGAGACCCACATTGTACTTCTGTACAAAAAGGCCTCAGATGCCAACTTTGTAACTGGCGCCCAATTTCACTATCAAATGCCAATTATAAACTGCTCACATGCATACTATCTAATTGGCTGATGGCAACAGCACCATGCACGCTCCATAGAGACCAACATGGTTTCATTAAAGGCTGTAGTATATGGGACAGCATAGGTTCAGTCCAGAGCATACTCCAGGATATGAGGGGCATCAAACAAGGATACCTTATATTCCTCGACATGGAAAAGGTGTATGACCAAGTAGCGTGGTCATTCCTACATGAGGTACTGAAGGCAGTCAGTATCCCTGACACGTTTTGAGCATGGATAACAATGCTATACTCAGGTTTGGTAACAAAGGTTATGGTTGCAGATGGCGCAACCAATGAAATCTTTTTCAGGCAAGTTCTCCACCAAGGAGACCCTATGTCACCAATACTCTTCAACTTTGCAGCTAACATTCTACTGGTGGCAGTGGACACAAAGCTTTGGGGTTTATTCCACCCTAACCAAATGCCACTGAAAATGCTAGCATTTACAGATGATACAGTTGTAGGAATAAGCTCCTCAACTGACCTCCAGGGTGCTGAGAATCTATTAAACTTTTACCAGCTTGCATCAAATGCAAAAATAAATTTAGCAAAAACCTTAGTGATGAGGGTTTGCAACCTGAACTTCAGCCTGCCAACTGACACAACACCAATTATAAGCTCCCAGACAGTCTGATACCTCAGGATACTCTTCAATGACAAGGGACCACCTGTACTGGAGACCAAACAAGAAGTATTGACAAGCTTATTGTTCTGAATGTTATTCTGGAAAAGTGCCAGACTATACCTCGAGGAGAAAGTACAGGCAATAAACATCTTCATATTCTCAAAGCTATAGTATGTTGCTCACATGCTGCCGATGAGCCTGAACCTAGAGAAGAAAATTAGGTCAATGCTCTGAACTTTTCTTTGGTTCAAGGTGAAGGTGGCACCAATTCCACTGGAAGCCCTGTCAAAACCAGAGAACAAAGGAGGCATGGGCCTACTGGACTTTGAATCTTATGCCCAGTGCATATGGGAGAAGTTGTTTCTGAAGCTAACACAGATGCACATGCGCTGCCTGACTCTAGCATGGGGCATGAACTGGGCAAGGGCTCAAGGCCTCCAAGAGCCAGTCTCCCCCTGATCATTATACAAATGGATGGTGAGCCACCTGAAGATAACCTCATAAAAAGGAGCCCCACACTACTGGTGACTCTGTAATTGGGCTGTGTGCCAGGGTGGGTGGTCAACTAAAAAATTAGACTGAGAGGCCAACCAAATTCAAAAGGATATTGAACCACATAATTCCATAATGATTACTGCAACAAGCTGGAAGGAATATAACCAAAATACTGACAAATTTGCTACCAAGTCAATCAGAATTAGGTACAAATTGATGCTGTTAGAATATAGGGATCTGCTCCCAAAACTGGGGTGCAATCTGCCCACCTGCCCACGAATCCTTAATGACTGGACTACTGAAGGCCACAGCACCAACTACCTGATGAAGGAGTTGATTTTGGGTATAAACTCCCACTTGGTTATGGCCAAAAAGTGGTCAGTAATATGGTGGATCCTTAATTGGGTATTCAAATTGGGTAAGCACAGCGGGCCAGATTACTAGCATAAAGAATGCCCCATATATACCAAACAGGAAGCAGATATAGTATATTGCTATTATGAATGTGCCATGTTCAAAAAATACTGGTCCACGATATAATATATCCTATCAGGCAATCATTTGCCTCTGGGTATACATCTATCACAAAACCTGTTCTTTATAAAAACCCTGAGAATGGCTCCAATCCAACTACAAGACTTCATTTATTATTGTGTATGGGTAATTCACTGTGTGCTTGTTGCCAAGGTTATGAGCAACAAGTTCCCTATCACAAAGGTTTGGTATTGAAGACCATTCAGATTATCTCCAATCAGCTCCGCTGGATCTCAAAATTCTTGCGCATAATCCTGGGTGTTATAAGGCTATGCATTTGGCTTTCCCTGTTGGATCACTCATCGCATGTGATGAAGCTACTAATCATCTTGGAATAGGATGGCCTGTAAGCCTGCTGCTGCTAGAACTGTGGCTAGTGATGGCAATCGCTGATCAACAATGGTCAGAGGTGCTAGAACTCTAGCAGCCTGAGTCCCTGGTCTTTTTTTTTGACCGAATTGCCTGTATTCTGCCCTCCCCTCTTACTTTCCCTTAAATTTATTTAATAAAGTATGGAGTTTTAAAAAAATATAGCATAATTGGCTCAGCTTTTGGCTCTAAACTTCAACTCTATAAAAGGTCAGTTGTTTGAATCCTGGCATAATCTATATATATAAAAGCAAATGTGTATGTGCACAATGCCCAGCCAAAACTAGAGCATGTAGAACTCTGAAAATTTGGCTATAGGTGGACGGGAGGGGGTCCGTGTGCACCTTGAAGCCCGATTTTTAATTTTTATAGTAAAAATAAGTTTTATATATAACAAGTGAAAGTTTTATATGTTTTTAATGGAAATCGGTATATTGTTACGGCCAAGAAGTTTGATATTCGGTTGATTCGGTAGTTTAAATGGTTTTGTCGAGCGGTTGGTGGGTTTGTGTTGATTAGTAAGCTTAACGGTTTAAATAAAGTTAGTGATTGGTTGATTTAATAAAGTTGATTGGTTTTGGTAAGTAGTTGTGATTTTGGTTGTTTCGACACATTTAGTTTTGGTTTACGAAGCGGTTGGTGATTGGTTGATTTTTAATCTAATGGTTTTAGCTAAGTGGTTTAGTGGTTTAGTTAATTCGATAGGTTTAATTGGGTATGGCTGAATGGTTGGTAAATTTATATTGATTCAGTATAATTTAATTACTTAATTTTATCGATAAGCATCTACAAATATAAAAAATATAAGATTATCAAATGAACTTTAAGCTCACAAACAAATCTGTGTAAACTGGGTATCAACAAGAATTAACCTTAAATTTTATTTACAAAAGAATCAGTATGTTAATTTGTTTATATAGATGCATTATCTCGAGCAAATAACCAAAATCACCAAACTTGGCACAAGTATTATATAAAGTTTGGGAACGGAATGCTAATATGTAATTGTTTAATATCTCTATATATTATTTCTCAAAGGCATTTTTTGTCGGTGTGAAATATCTCCTTAATACTGTATCAAAATTAATGTTTGATACGCCATTTTGAAGATTATTTTTCCTCTAATGATGAAAAATAAGTAAGTTATTATTTTCATAGTAAAATAAAAAGTTTTATATGTAACAAGTGAAACCCCTATATGTTTTCGATGGCAATCAGTATATTGTTACGGCTGAGCAGTTTTATATTCGGTTGATTCGATACTTAAAAGGTTTTGGCAAGCGGTTGGTGGTTTTGGGTTGATTAATAAGCTTAACGGTTTTAATAATGCAGTTAGTGATTGGTTGATATGATAAGTTAATTGGTTTTGGTAAATAGTTTTATTTATTTTATATAGACTAGGATCTTCATAAAAGCTATTTATCCTCACTCTAGATCGCACTCTAGCAAGTTGTATTATATTATTTCTCAAATGTGTATTTTTATTGGTATGAAATATCTCTCTTAATACTGTATCAAAATTAATGTTTGATACACCATTTTGAAGATTATTTTTACCTCTAATGACAAAAAATAAGTAAATATCTTAAAATTAATGTTTTCATTAAAAATCATATTTTAAAACTTATATTTTAAAAATTTCATTTAAAAATTACATGTATAAAGTGTCATGGTGGTGCCGAAGTCTCTGAATAGAATAGAATAAACGTATAAATAACGTACAAACAACATATAAATGTATAAACAACGTGTCAATCAAATTAAAATAAGTAAGTAATACAACATTTGCAAAAGCAGTGGAGCACTATTCTAACCTCAATAATATTGAGGTAGCAAGCGTTTGTTGTCATAATTTCTGAAAAAAAGTAAATTTTCTTATAAAAATAGTAAGTTTTTTGTTAAAAAATTAGTAAATATACAAATAATGTGAAAAATATTTTCATTTGAATTAGAAAAAAATTTATTTTGAAATATACATCACACTATTTGTATATCTACTAATTTTTTATTAATATTTTTTCAAAACTTCAAAATTAGTTTTTTTATTTAAAAATTATATTTTATTTTTGTTATGTTAATACCAGTTTGCATCATTCGTTATTTGCAATAATCTATTTTTATTGATTAAGTACTATCCATAGGATAGTCGTATAAGGAATCCTATTACCAGAAGTGATGCGAAGTATTCGCATGGGTCACCTAGTAATCATATAAATTAAACATCAGTTCTATATAAGATCTAGAACGTATATTTCTAATAGTAATTATATAGCAATTTGGCTGTGTATTTTCGTATTCATTTAATTCAATAGTTTCATTGGCTTTGATATTTAGTTGGTAGTTTTTGGCTGTTTTGTAAGTTCAATAATTGGTTTTTGCTGAGTGGCGGTTTATTTTTTGGTTGATTCGATAGGCTCAATAGTTTCAGATAAGAGATTGATGGTTTAATTAATTTGGCAGACTTAATTGATTTTAGCTAAGTGGTTGGAGGTTGGAATTTTTAATAGGTTTAATGGTTTCTGAACTTATTGATAGCTATCTACCAATATAAAAGCTAAAATAATTTAGAATCTGATTGATTTGATAAGTTTATTTTATTTGGCCGAGTGGTTGATGGTCTTTGGTCGAATCGATAGGATACAGTTTAGCTTTGGAGGTGATTAGTTATTGGTTGATTTGATAAGTTCAGTTGGTTTTAGCTGAGTGGTTGGTCTTTTTGGTTGCTTCGATTGAGCAATTAGATTTAGCCGAGTAGTTATTGCTTAACTATATATAAAATCTAAATTAATCAATTCGAATCACCTGAAATTCTATAGACACCGTAGCGAAGCACGGGTAACTCCGCTAGTTTAATGATAACTCAACAATAAAAATTTTCATACTCCAAAATTTAAAGGTTCACCCCATTACTTATTTTATTCGAGATGGGCCGACCTGGGGACGATACCGCACCGATTAATGGGAAATCGAACGAATGGGAAAGGAGGATAAAATCCGGAAAACCTCCATGCGCGGCGTATAATAGGCCAGGAACTCCATGGACCGCCTTTGCTATTCGCTATCTCGGGTCGGGGCATTGGTGCGCAACGCCAACACAGTCATAATCGTCCCCTACCCAAAGTTCAAGTATCGGAATCGAACTCAGGGAGGCAGCGGTAGAGGTACCTATTCTACCACTGGGGTATCCTCCCCTAGGTTCACCCCATTACCCCATCCTTAAAATTTTAATGCCGAGTGGCCTATATCTTTTACCCAATTGCGTGCAAATTGGATCTAGCTCAGTATATAATTTTAAATTTTATTCGAGGTGGGCCGACCTGGGGACGATACCGCACCGATTAGGGAAGTGAAGAAAATGGGAAAGGAGGATAAAACCCGGAAAAACCTCCATGCGCGACGTATGATAGGCCAGGAACTCCATGGACCGCCTTTGCTATTTGCTATCTCGGTTCGAGGCATTGGCGCACAAAACCAACACAGTCAAAATCGTCCCCTATCTAGCTCAGTATATAAATGCTGCCAAATTTCACATATATATATATTTTTTTTTAGTACTAGATCAAATTTCACATATATTGGGTTCGTTTTATAATACCTTTACTATCTAACCTGAATCGGTAATCATCCAGTTTTGACGTTTTTTAAATTAAAGTTTGGAACCGGCTAGAATCACCAAATTAAGTATTAGGTATGAGGTCTGTAGCTAGGTTACTAGCGATTTCCATAAACCCCCCGATAAAGTTTAAAATCGATAGTCACCGAAGGGATCATTAATCAAAAAATTTGTGAAACGGGTACCTCAGTATAATTAAAAAAGTTGGTTTATACATTGATACCAATAAAACCTCGATTTTATTGTAAGAGGAAGGGGTTAATCTAAAAGGTTAAATGTGGTGGTAAGCTTATGATTTTGGGATGATTAACAATACCACAAAGATAGAAATATTATCCGATGAGATCGGTAAGGGTGATAAACTACCTTCCCGGCAACAATGAGATGATCAATCCGATGTTCGGTGGATCGCTAAAGGGGAGATTCTTACTCGGTTTGGTATTTAATCCATTGGTTCATTCTTCACGTGTAATCTACGAGATTCACTTGGCAACTAATAATTCTGGTTATTTGAGGCAAGCTGACCCGGGGACTGATATACCGAGTGCTCACCGAGCAAAAATCTAACCGAAACTCCTAACAAACTTAAATGCCCACATGAGCCTGGCAAAACAAAAAACCAAATGAAACCATACCAACCAGGTGGGGAATCGGGTACCCATTAACATGCCATGGCGAAGGGGGCTGGGTAGCAGCTTGGAACCTAACCCGATCCTACATCTGATTCTGACCAAGGCTGAAAGTAAAGATGTGGGGCATCTATTAAGTGAGGTACAAATCATTCAAGATGAGGGTTAGATGAACCAATTTGGGGTGCGCTGAGGGCCTCAAAATAATAAAGTGGTAATACTTAGCAGTCATGCAAATATTGGCTAGCTGGACCATCCTTTTACCATCTTCAGGGGTGATACATGTGGGTTAACTGCGATCTGATGCAAAATTTTATAACAGCAGCATGCATGGCTTAATGCAACTCTTTGATTTAGATTTAATGATGTGGAAAAATTAAGGTTGGAGTTTGCCCTTTGCAAACCAGATACCAGCAAGGCAACTAATTTAAAGGCTGCCTCATGGAGGGGAATATTTTAGGGGAGGAAGCTACAGCCACAGCAAACTTATGGCCACTGAGGAATGGTCTGGCTTTTGTGTTTGGAACATACTGCCAGGTTAAGCTAAGCATCAAATTCATAGCAATTAATAATTTAATGTTAGTTAAGTTTAGACCTTATATCAAATATATCTAATGCCTTACTGCATATCAAAAAATAATAGTCAAGGTTTGGAGCAACTTATCCCCAAACTAGAAACCCCAAAGCCAAGGGTTCATTCACACTAGGGCAAAGCCTATCAGAGGGTATTGTTCACCCATGTATAATACTACAGATTGTCACTCTTTAAAAGCCAAACACAGTTACAAGGTCACCAAAAAGAGATGCCTAGCAGCCTCACTTGCACTGAAGCCTTATTGGCCCTTATCATATGGAAAAAAATTTATAGTAGTTACAGATAACGCTTCCCTGAAATGGTTATAAAAATTGAAAGATCTAACTGGGAGGTTAGCCCAATAAGCACTAAAAGTTACACCCTTATGATATGAAGGTCATCTATAGGCCTGGAGATAGATACATAGATGTGGATGGTCTCATCCAACTACCCCTGCTTCAATTGGATGATAGCTAAGCTGAGCAACTACTTGGTTTATCCATGAAGCCTAAATCATGGGAGGATGAAGGTGAACCCATTAATAGAATATTTAAAAGGGATATGTAAACTAAGGATACGGATGGAATGTGTCATGCTTCAAATATTCCAAGTTTCTGAACATTCCGTTGGTAAGCAAACAACATACCAGAAGTGAGTTACCTCAAAGTTAAAGGTAATATTTTACACTCCAGTTGTGACTTGTAAACTCATCATTGCACAGCTGACTTGGGAGGCCCACTTAACAAAGATAGGGTGGCTTATCCAATCCCAAAACCTTCAGGGTCTCTGGATTGGCTTACAACCTACTCAGTGAGTAAGGTCATCAAAAGGGGTTCCCTTATTCACCATACCAATCAATCAACTTAGACTTTGTAAATCTAAACCAAAATAAATTATATATAATTAACCTAAGATGTAAGTTTACTTGTGGTATTGTGGCAGCAGGTTCACCCTCTATAACTCCAAACTGGGATCTGGATAACGCTACCTCCAGGTTATAGAGTGAAACTTGGAGATAAACTAAAAGAATAGTTTAGCCAAGAATGCCCCTTCAATCCCAGCATTGATGGCTGGCCAGAGACTTATATTAAATTTTATTTAATCAATTTAACTATACACTAACAAACTTTACAATTGCTAAAGATTAAAAACTAAATTTAAACCATATACATGATAGAATACCCTAAAGTTCTGGTATCTGGTAAACCATCTTTGCTTATCAACTTTTATAGTATAATATACAGGAGGGTTACATTAGACCAGTTACCTTACCTGAGACCTTCCAAATAGGTTTCAGTAATTATGAGAGCCTATCAAACGCTCAGACAATGCCAGGGAAGCATCAATATAAATTTAGACTGGGGTGCCATTCCGTATATCCAAACCCTAAGATGGCAAACCCAAGTGCCAGAGGCATTACTTGAAAGGTTTAGAATCGATCAGTACAATATTTTCCAATGGGTGACAACAGTCCATAAATTTGTTCGGTAACCCAATGACAAATCAGGCTATCATTGCCCTAAGGCCTATGGTTTGGGTGCAGGGAAAGATGGGATCAGATGGGGGGTTTGAATTCCTTAATGGTAAAAAAATCTGGAAAATGTGATTTATTGGAATGTAAGGGTTAAAAATCAACCATCAATTCTCTCATAGTGCTACAAATGTTTAAATAGATGATTGATTTGGGGAATAGCTTAAACAAGCTTGGGATTTGCCATCAAGATTAAGCTACCCCAATGAACTTAAATGAGGGGGAAAATAATTATTTTAAACCAAATTCAAAATTGTCAGCGGTAGGCTGAGTCACTGTCAGTTCAACCTTGATCCTGGATTGCCAATTTTCTTTGTTTTCAGCAACTAGAGTGATGGCATCTCGCCTGATGTGTCATGGAATCTGCTGATTAAAGTAAGACTGGACTTACAATCTGGGTGTGTAACAACTCAGTGGAAAGCCCAGGATGCCAAGGGCATAGCAGTTCTGAACAGTTGGAGAAGGGATCCCCCTATTATTCTGGTGAGGGAAATAGTATTTAATCAACATACCAAAGGCCCCATAACAAACCAAATGACTGCAATGGGGGCAACCGTGGGTCTTGCTAGGGCATCCCCCAAGGGTGAAGAGGCAAGGAGGACAACAAATCCTCCTGGGTTTACAGTTGTTGACCTTTGGCTTCATTTTCCCACCCATTTTGGTCTGTTTCATCATAGAGAATTTTTTGAAAATCATAGAAATTTTCAAAAATTTCAAAATGATGATCAGCTTCACAAATCAAATCAAATTGCTCCAACCATTGGGAGGCCTTGGGCCTCATCTTGCATCCATTGGGGGATTTTGGGTTGGGTAGAAAGGTTGGGTATGTCGCCAGTGTGGTGGATTAGTTTTTTAAATAGATTTGCTGGATTGGCCCTTGGCGGAATAGCCCAGATAGTTTAGTGCCTGGTTACCATCTTGCAGTTGTGTGGATGGCAAGTCCTCACCTCTGAATGGAAAATCAATATTAGCAGAGATGGCCTCACTCCACCCAAAATTGAGCTGAACTACTAGCAGATTGGTGAGGCAGATTAAGCTGAATTCTCTGATTATTTTGTGGAGTGGGAGGCAGCCCCAAAGCTGGTCCGCTGGGTGCTAAATGGGAACCAGGTTGTTGTGAAGAGTTTGTAGACCTGAGAACTCTCCCAAAGTAGCAGATTGACATCATAGGCTGGCGGCGAGTTCCTGGATCATGATAACTGTTTGGTGGGTCACTGTATTGATGGATTGGAGGGTTCACTCGACAACCATTGGCCCTAGGATGCAGAAAGGTGCATACTTTGCTGGAATAAGTAAAAGTTTTATAAAAAAGTGGCAGAGCTCGTGGAAGGGGTTTTAGAGGGATAAGTTTTATTAAAGATCAAAGGTAAAAATGGACTGACAACTGCTCTTTACAGAGGCAGTTGCCTTATGTACATGAAGTGGGGAAAAGGGAGGCCATGGGTACGTTTCTCCTGGGCAGTGATAGCTGACATACTCTTGGGTACTCAGCCTGGGTTTGGGACTTCGTCATCTGACTTATGCAAAAGTCACAAAGCCCTAGCATCATAAGTGTTGGATCTGCCAAGGAGGGACCCTCACTGATCCAAACATAAGTGGATTGACTCTGATTAAAGGAGCGGCCAAATTGGGTTCTGTCAGGTCAATTCTAATGAATTTTTATAGAGATTTTTTTAAAATTTCCTGAAAATGAATTTCCAACTCAGATTGACTTTCCCAGACCCAGAATTTCAGATTACATGTTTTGGACCCAGTTTACTGACTTAGGAGCCCTTTCCTGAGTTTTGATGCTCATTTTCTTCTTACCCAAGAATGTGAAGGATGGCGGAGTGGGGATCAGAGGGAGGGGAAGCTGCTGTTGAAGGCATCTGGACTGTATTACCTCATTGCAGACCTCTTTTATCTTTTCAATCAGAGCAGAAGCAGCCAAATGGGGTAATGTGGTGGGGTTTTTTTGGTTCCAATGCAGTGACCCAAAGTTCATCCACTACATGAAGAAGTCCCCCAGTTGAGCCAAGGGCTCCACAGGGGCATTAGGTCCCTTCTTCTTCTTGAAAGGGATTTTTTCCTGATCTAGCCCAAGAGGTTGGGTCTCTAGACTTACATTATACACTTCTTTTTGAACGGGAAGCATTTCTCCTCCTGAAACGTGGACCAGGGCATAGTTCTTGTGTCTAATGGGGAGTTTGATGGCCAAAATCATAGCAATTTTCTTGGGTGAGTAGGGGGCTTCATGTTGTGACTCGTGGAAGTTGGCTACCAACTCCTTGAAATTCTCATAATTTTTTGCACTTAACCAACTATTTTCATAGGCTAGGTAGCCTTTCCATGCAACCAGATACTGGAATGACCTTCTAGATTTCCTTGAGGCTAGTATTGCCTCCACTTCGGCCTCTTGAGAGGCTCCTATGATAATAGGCTCAGGGGTAGAAGGAAGCTCTCCCTTGAAGGGGAATAGTTGAGAAATGTAGAAAACATTATGTTGTTTCCAATGGGCAGTAAACTTGATGCAGTATGCACCATTACCCAAATCCTTCTCTACTTCAAAGTGACCAGAGCGCTTACTAGCCAGCTTCCTGGAGGGAACCCTTATATTCAAATGGCGTTTGTCAAGCATAACGAGTGAGTCTTCAGAGATGTCATACAGGGAGTCGTTTTCTATCAGCAAACTTCTTATAATCTTTAATGGCTTTTGATAAGTGTTCTTGAACAAGCTTTTGGGTATCTCAGATCTTGGTGATTTGGCCCTCTGCTATGGGGACTTCTAAGGTTAAGCGTTCTCCAATTTAAAAAGATGGGTTGTAACCCAGTGTTGCTTCAAAGGGGGAGAATACAGTGGAAGAGTGGGAGTTATTGTTGTAGGAAAATTGTGCTAAAGGAAGGTCCGTGGCCCAAGTTTCCTGGGTGCCTGAGGAGTAACAATGTAGATATTGTTTTAGCACTTGATTAACTCTCTCATTTTATCCATCCAATTGTGGGTGATATGCTGTAGAACGGAAGTCTTTGATGTTAAGAAGTCCCAGCAAGGCATTCCAAAACCTGGATGTGAACTGTGGGCCCTGGTCACTTACAATTTCCATTGGGAGTCCAAACATGGAGAAGACATGGGTGACAAAAAGTGCTGCAGTATCTGCCGCTGTTATATTAGTGTTGATTGAAACAAACAACCCAAACGTGGTGAACCTATCCACTACCACCATTATGGCATCAAACCCCTTGGAAATGGGAAGTTTTATAATGAAGTCCACTGAGACTGACGTTCAGGGGCCCTCAGCTTGTTGCAAAGGGTAAAGAAGACTCTTTTTTTCCTGTGCGGTCTGATTTAGAGTGGACACAGGTAACACAGCTGGATACCCAGGCTGGGATGTTTTTGGAGAGCCTGGGCCAATTCTAGGTTCTTTTAACTAACTCAGCACATTTCTTTGAACCAGGATGGCCTACTGTTGGTGGGGTGTAATTCTCTTCAAAAACCTGCATGCGCAGGGTATGTCATGGTTGGATGACATGTTAGTGGGCACTGATGCTAGGGACAAGGCTGGGTGACAGGAGGCCCAGAAGATGAAGCTTCAGGCTCTTCCTGACTTGAAGCACACCTTAGATCAACGCTGGGTGCAAGCCAAGCAAGCCCAGGTTGATACTAATGGTGTGCAAAACGCCCAGCCTCTTATTTAAGCTCAGGCCTTAAAATGAACGATTTATGTTTTGAATAAGGACGGTTTGATTAGCTTGGTTGAAGAGCAAGGGTTCGAGTCCCACTCCAGCTATGAGATTTTGACTTCTGGTAAAATAAGGCTTCAATCAATTACTTGAGTGGAGGCAATTTCAGTGTACTTTACCAAAACGGATGGAAGCGTCTGTTTATTGGAACGTCAAGGCTTGGGCGCATTTCCGCAGAACCCAAACTTCCCCAATTCATTTTAAATAGGTTTTTGTGATCAACACTCCTTGTTGATCAACTTTCTTAATGTTAACACTCCGTTATTTTACATTTTACAATGGTTCCTTGGGCAACCCTGGTGGTGGACCTCTTTGGGGAAGTCTCCAACCATATGGGCCACTACCTTATCTCACAATTTACCAAAATCCCAGGGGCACCTGTGGGCCGCCCAGGTCCCCTCCAGATCGAGGCACCCAAAGTCCCTGACATCAAGCCACACTTGATTATGGACGCCCCTCTGGGGTCCACTCAAGCGGTGTTGTTTCTTACTTACCTGGTATTTTATGTTGCTATTTATACACTTGCCTGGGGTACCTTTTGCATGGGCACTGCTCGAGGTGCTTGTCTTCCCATTCTTCTCATAGCTAGTTTCCTAGCAATGTGGGTTTGCATCCCACATCACCTTGCTGGGAACGAGAGAGTTACAGATACTCTCTTGACAGGGTAGGTGGAACCCAAATCCTATCCTAAAAGAAGTTTATCCCTGAAACAGATGGAAAAACCCCAGTTCTGACCACCATATAATTGAACAATACTTCAGTGCACCAACATTCAACTGAAGCATCCTAACCGAGTAGGGAGGGGTTTGGGGCACCAACAGCGCCAAACATTCACCTACTATTGGTTGATTATGCCAAATCCTCTGAGGGAATTGGTCCAAAACCAATTGACTCAAAAACTCCTCAACGAGGGAAAAGACCAACAGGTAAGTGAGGTATGTGAACCCCAAAACAACCTTTATTTTATTATGGATAATAAAATGACCTGCTGACCAGAGCTCATCTGGGGAGAAACTGACAATGCTCCCCAGGGAAGCAGCATGCTAGAGGGAAAATTCCGAAGTGAACTTCAGAATGGGCAGGCGCGCCTTATAAAGGCAGCGCTTTGGGGGCCTCACCCAAGCTATTGATTAGGCTCGCACAAGCCTAATATACAACTTGGGTGAAGCACAACCCAACGCCCAAAACGACTGAACCAAAAATCACTTTAAATTTTAAAATGAATCAAAAAACATTTAAAAATCGCTCTGACTCAAATTTGGAAAATCTGAATCCAAGTCAGAATGTAACAAATGAGACAAACTCATCCATTACAATCCCATCCTTTAAGTGGTATAGGGGATGTTTGCACAGCTTAGTCTCCAGTTCATTTACCACTGCAATTACCTCTGGACAACATAGTTGATCTTCTAAAATGCGTTCTCACATGGGGTTTTCTGGAGATATATTGGCATATGATACCATGACAGGGGCGAGGGAGAGGATCATGGTGGAAAATCACTACTTGTAAGTCCTGAGGAAAATCTGCTGGGCGATAATCGGGCCATACTTCTGTTCCTGAGCAAGAAAATATTAAAGAGGATGGCTATACCCCTTGTTACTCAGGGCAATCTTACTTGCGTGGTAGACAAGTGCTGGAAAATAGCTCGTCAGCTTTGGATCCCACTTTTGGTACTTGCACTCTCCTCGGCAGAACTGTTACAATGAATTAAGTAAAATCTGCGCCAAGATCACCAAAATAGAATTAATCACAACTAATTTGAGTGGCAATCAGCCGGATACTCAGATTTCAAATGGTTAAAAAGGTATGAAGGTTGAGCTATCAGCCAGAACGCCCAACAGTTGCATATTTAGTTTACACAATGATCAAAATCTTCCCCCTCCTAAATCCATCAGGCATCACCCCCAATGGGCAGCATCCTGCCAGAAGATTGGGCGTTGCGCCTGATGCAATACCACTGACCACAACTTGGCTCATCACCAAATCTTGCGATGCTGACCCCCAGGGAACTACCCCTCCTATTCCCAAATAGTTCACCTCTTAGGTTGACCTGACTGCAACTCGGCCTGCCACCAAACTTAGCAATTTCAGTCCCCTAGAGAACTAACCCATCCATTTCCAAACAGTTCACCATTTAGGTCAAACTGACTGAAACTCGGCTTGTCACCAAATTTTGCAATGTCAGTCCCTAGGGAACTAACCAGCCTATTCCCAAATAGTTCACCACTCAGGTCAAACTTGTGGAACATGATCCCAGCTTATTTTCCCCCAAAATTGATGACTATTTAATTGGGCGCATCGCCCTGAGAAAATTGTTGGTCAATTCTCTTCCCTTAAATTTTCCAATAAAAACACCTTCCCCCAAATTTCCGTTTTTATCTGTTGAGATAAAAGTTTCCTTCAGCTCCATACCCATTGTACCAGAAGCAGTGCCTCTGGAATTCTGGTTCACCACTTGGATGCTCCAGCATCCAGGCTGGTAGGCCAGTCTATTTTCTACTTGCCGTCTGCCTGACATAATTGACCAACCATCAATCTCTACCATTTCCACCTTTCTTGCAGATATTGGTGCAGCAATGGTCCCTCCTTTTCCAACTGAACCAAGTTGTAAAGAAGATTATCCCTGCCCACATTAGCCCCATCCCACTCAAAAAACTCCAAAAACCATACCCCATAGTTGCCACGGCTACCTTGCCCATGTCAGTAGATTCTGACATCTCAACTTGCAATGAGTTTGTCCTCCAAAAGCCCAGTAGTTTCCCAGCTGCCACCCTTCAAAGGTGCAATTCCTATGAAACTGGAACTGATTATCATCGCAAATGGGGAAGATGCCATGGATGAAGTTATCCTGGAATTCCAGAAATTGCGATGTTCCCTTCATAAGAACAGTTGGGGCAAGATGCGCGATTGCGCGAATTGTATGAACCTGGATGAAACATCCCACATCTCCCACCCTGAGACTCCCCGTTTTTCCCTAAAAGAACCTACGTCAGTAATGGCGATCAAGTCACCCAAGGTGCACAAGAAGGTGGCTCTCGTACAGTTTCTCAGTGATGAGGCTCTTTGCTTAGAAAAAGGAAAGGGTAATGTAAGTCCTGAGGAACGTCCGCTGGGCATTAATTGGGCCATCCTTCTGTTCCTGAGCAAGAAAATACCAAAGAGGATGACTATACCCCTCATTACTCAGGGCAATCTTGCTTGCATGGTAGATGAGTGCTGGAAAATAGCCCATCAGCTTTGGATCCCACTTTCAGTACTTGCACTCTCCTCAGCAGAACTGTTACAATGAATTAAGTAAAATCTGCGCCAAGATCACAAAAAAAGAATTAATCGCAACTAATTCGAGTGGCAATCAGCTGGATACTCAGATTTCAAATGGTTAAAAAGGTATGAAGGTTGAGCTATTGGCCAGAACGCCTGATGGTTCCAAATTTGGTTTACACGATGATCAAAATCTTCCCCCTCTTAAATCCGTCAGGCATCACCCCCAATGGGCAGCATCTTGCCAGAAGACTGGGTGTTGCGCCTGATGCAATACCACTGACCACAACTTGGCTCATCACCAAATCTTGCGATGTTGACCCCCAGGGAACTACCCCTCCTATTCCCAAATAGTTCACCTCTTAGGTTGACCTGACTGCAACTCGGCCTTCCACCAAACTTAGCAATTTCAGTCCCCAGAGAAATAACCCACCCATTTCCAAATAGTTCACCATTTAGGTCAAACTGACCAAAACTCAGCTCGTCGCCAAATTTTGCAATGTCAGTCCCTAGGGAACTAACCCGCCTATTCCCAATTAGTTCACTACTCAGGTCAAACTTGCAGAACCCGATCCTGGCTTATTTTCCCCCAAAATTGATGACTATTTAATTGGGCGCATCGCCCTGAGAAAATTGTTGGTCGATTCTCTTCCCTTAAATTTTCCAATAAAAACACTTTCCCCCAAAAATCCATTTTTATCTGTTGAGATTTAAGTTCCCTTCCAGCTCCATACCCGTCGTACCAGCAGCAGTGCCCCTGGAATTCTGGTTCACCACTTGGATGCTCCAGCATCCAGGCGGTAGGCCAGTCTATTTTCTACTTGCCGTCTGCCTGACACTACTGTGGTGAGCTCAGACAGGTCCTCCTCTGGGCATGGAGACAAGGCAGAGTTGCGACTCAACATATCCATCAGCACATTTAGGGACCCTTGTATGAACTCATACCTGAAATTAAAGTTGCAAAGATCCCTGTATGTGCATGCTTGATGGTTAGCCAGCTTTTGGGGTTTCCAATAGTACAATAAGGACTTATGGTCAGTGCATACTGTGACTTCATGATTTGCTCCCTGAAGAAGATATCTCCATTTAGTTGGCGACCATGCCACTGCAGCTAACTCTTTATTGTAGATAGCTCATGGTTGTTCTGTGGAGGTGAATTTGCTTGAGAAGTATGCACTGGATGCTCCCTCCCTTCATGCTCTTGCAATAGTACCGCTCCACTGCAACTGCTGAAGCATCGCATGCCACCATAAATGGCTTGAATGTTTCAGCGTGCCGCAGGATTGGAGCTGATAGAATTACAGTTTTAATTGCCTCAAAGGCCTGTTGACATTCCTCTGTCCATTTGAAAGGGACATTCTTCCCTGTTAGTGGGTGGAGGGGTGATGCCAGCTGTGCAAGCGCAAGAGAAAACTTCTTTAAGAACGTCACAGTGATTATGAAACTTCTCGGTTGTTTTTGGGTGATAGGGGTTGGCCAAGACTGATTAGCCTCCAACTTACAGGGGGAACTGCATACCCACCCTTAAGGACCAGGTTCCCTAAGAATGTTACTTCCTCTCGAAAGACTTACATTTGGATGGCATGAAAAAAAGCCCAGCCTTGAGAAGGAAGCCATTAAAGTCTAAAATCCTTGGTGTGCTGTCCATGAGTTGGGGAGTGGATTAGGATATCATTGATATAAGCAACAGCACAGGTAAATCTTAGATCCCCAGGACATCATCAATCAGCCGTTGGAAATTTGTTGGTGCGTTCTTCAGTCCAAATGGCATCACATTGAACTGGAAAATCTCACGTCTTGTTCTGATGGCTGTGAGACACTCTTGATTCTCATTGACCCTCACCTGGTTAAAGGCATTGACCAAGTCCAACTTATAAAAAATTCGGGATTTGGAAATGGCCTGTGCAATGGTTTGTTCCAAGGGGAGGGGTATGGGTCTGGAACCGTCACATTGTTAACATGGCCATAAACCATGCATGGGCATAGGGTTCCATCCGCATTCTGGGCAAAGACAACTGGTGAGGAAATGGGGGTGGATTTCTTGATAATCCATCCTTTTACAAGCATATCATCCAACCAGATGCCCAGCGCCTTGTCTTCTTCCTCTGTGTGAGGGTACAACGGGAAATCGATCTTGACAAGATGCATGGTTAGCTGGAAGGCTAGGTCATATTCTGAATGTGGAGGAAGTCGAGTTGCTAGTCTCAAAGATATCATTATATGGGACTAGGAAGTCAGGAAAATCTTGGAGGAGGTCCAAAGGGGGCAGTTCAGAGGAAGAGATTGAGCTGATTGAGGGCTCCGTTGTGAGAGTTTTGATTAGTGGGAATTCCCCACTAGATCTCTTATTAGCGAAGAACAAAGAATTAAGTTCCAGATTAATGTTCACCTGTTGGCGTCGCCACCACCCTATCCCATGATAACATGGTATAGTAAATCAGATACCGCTGAAAAGGATCGCAGAAGCCAAATTTGTGGATAAGGTACTGTACTGGGTGTTAGATAGTATGGCAGATCATAGGTGTAGATGAAGCACCTAATATAGGAGGAGCAAGCACCGTATCCAGGTCCAGAGAGTGTGAAACTCTTAAATCCATAAAGTTGCCCATCGCTCCAGTATCCAGGAGAGCTTGTACTGTGACCTTCCGTACCCCTACTTTGAAGGTAATGGGAAACAAGAAATAAGCTTGGTCCTCTTTATCGGCCATGGAAAGAGTGAGGGCAGTGGAAGGTGGGGTGGGTCCCAAAATGAGAAGTTGTTCTTTGGTTTTCAGTAAGCTACTCTGCTTCTCATCATATCCCTCTGAGAGGCTCTCCTGGTCCCCATGCAGAATTGGATTGGTTGGGTCTACAGTTATGCCATTGCACATCACTGTTGATGGGGAGGGACTTTGATGGTTACATATGGTGGGTGAGGCCGACTCAGTTGGAGAAGAAATAGGCTCAGTGGTATGCGCATCATCTTCCTGATTAGGTGCAACGTGGGCTGCCACTTGGACCATTTGGGTGGGCGTCATGATTGGATTACTTGGGTCCAATGTCACACTCAACTCCTCATCTGCAGGAAAGGGGAAGGGACTCTCAACTGGTGGCATGTTACTCATCAAAGTAACCTGAGGGTAGGGAGCTACCACTGCAACCCCAGGGGAGCGCTCCCCTGTGCCCTTGTTCCCTGAGGAGGTAGGAGAGGGTGGTTTGGACTGGAATGAGCCAGCTGGGAGGGTGTTCACCGATGGCTGAGATGTCATTACCGCTACTGAGACCATACTTACATAGAGTGGTTTTGCCCCTACTGAATACGATAAAGTAAATGCAGCCTCCATGGATACTTGGAGAGGGTCCCATGCGGCATTGCTAGCTGAAGAGTTGTCCAGGGCTTCTCTGAAAGCTGCCACTGCAATGTCTGTAAAAATTCCATATGAGGGTACTAACGCCGTGAAGGCCTCAACTAGTGATGCAAGTCAGGGACCTTTTGGTGGAGGGTAAAGAGATGGTAAAGGAGGGATGCACTATATTCTGATGCTTGGACCGCATCAGATACTATACTTAATAGGGGAGAGTGATTCCCCATTTTGGTGGAAGCCCATAGCACTCCTCTGACCCAATGGCGTGCTTCCCCATCGAGAGCATCTAAAAGGGCCACACTTCTCTGTGCATCAGTGGGAGTTGGAGTGGAAGTTTGGGACCTCCCCGGCAGCAAAGCGTACATGAAGCTCAGCTAGAGCATCTAGAACCTGTTCAGCTACTTTAGGTGATGGGACTGGAGGGATTCCCATTGCTACCACACTTGCCAAAGGTGCATCCTGGTTTTCTGGTGCTTGATGAATGTTATTCCAGGTTGATAAGAATTGTTTGCAGGCCCTGAAAAAGGAGATGAACGACCAGCAAGAGAAGACTAAGTTGCATAGGGAATATAAATTCATGGTGTTTAGGTATGCAACTGCTTCGCCTGATTCCATGAGGAGGGCAGAAAGTGCTGAAGTTATTGGTTGGTCCATTATGTAATAGAATCAGCTGATTAAAGTAAGACTGGGCTTCCAATCTGGGTGTGTAACAACCCAGTGGAAAGCTCAGGATGCCAAGGGCATAGCAGTTCTGAACAGTTGGAGGAGGGATCCCCTATTATTCTGGTGAGGGAAATAGAAGTTAATCAACATACCAAAGGCCCCCATAACAAACCAAATGGCTGCAATGGGGGCAACCACAGGTCTTGCTAGGACATCCCTCAAGGGTGCGAGAGGCAATAAGGACGACCAATCCTCCTGTGTTTACAGTTGTTAACCTTTGGCTTTATTTTCCAAACCATTTTGGCCTGTTTCATCATAGAAAATTTTTGAAAATCATAGAAATTTTCAAAAATTTCAAAATGATGATCAGCTTTGCAAATTAAATTGAATCAAATCACTCTGACCATTTGGAGGCCTTGGGCCTTGTCTTGAATCCATTGGGGGTTTTGGGTTAGTAGAAAGGTTGGGTACTTCGCCAGTGTGGCGGATCAATTTTTTAAATAGATTTGGGCTGGATTGGCCTTTGGCAGAATGGCCTAGATGGTTCGGTGCTTGGTTCCCACCTTGCGGTTGTGTGGATGGCAAGTCCTCACCTCTGAACAGAGAATCATGATTAGCAGAGATGGCCTCACTCCACCCAAATTGCGCCAAACCACTAGCAGATCGGTGAGGCAGATTAAGCAGAATTCTCCAATTATTTTTCAGAGTGGTAGGCAGCCCAAAGCTGGTCCACTGGGTGCCAAATGGGAACCAGGTCATTGTGAAGAGTTCAGCAGATCTGAAAACTCTCCCAAGTTTGGCAGATTGACATCATAGGCTATTGGCGAGTTCCTGGTTTGTGATCACCATTTGATGGGCCACTAGATTGATGATTTGAAGGGTCCACTCGACAACCATTGGCCCTAGGATGCAGAAAGGTGTGTACTTCGCTGGAGTAAGTAAAAGTATCATGAAAAAGTGGCAGAGCTCGCGGAGTGGGTTTTAAAGGGAGACGTTTTATTAAAGCTCAAAGGTAAAAATGGACTGACAACTGCTCTTTACAGAGGCAGTTGCCTTATGTACATGAAGTGGGGAAAAGGGAGGCCATGGGTACGTTTCTCCTGGGCAGTGATAGCTGACATACTCATGGGTACTCAGCCTGGGTTTGGGGCTTCGTCATCTGACTTATGCAAAGGTCACAAAGCCCTGGCAACATAAGTGTTGGATCTTCCAAGGAGGGACCCTCACTGATCCAAACATAAGTGGATTAACTTGGATTGAAGGAGCGGCTAAATTGGGTTCTGCCAGGGTCAATTCCAATGAATTTCTTAAAAGATTTTTTAAATTTCCTGAAAATGAATTTCCAACTCAGATTGGCTTTCCCAGACCCAGAATTTCAGATTACATGTTTTGGACCCAGTTTACTGACTTAGGAGCCCTTTCCTGAGTTTTGAGGCTCATTTTCTTCTTACCTAAGAATGTGAAGGATGACGAGTGGGGATCAGAGGGAGGGGAAGCTGCTGTTGAAGGCACCTGGACTGTATTACCTCATTGCAGACCTCTTTTATCTTTTCAATCAGAGCAGAAGCAGCCAAATGGGGTACTGTGTTGGGGTTTTTGGTGCCAATGCAGTGACCCAACGTTCATCAACTACATGACCCAAGTCCCCCAATTGAGCCAAGAGATCCACAGGGGCATTATTCCCTTCTTCTTCCTAAAAGGGATCTTTTCCTAATCTAGCCCGGGAGGTTGGGTCTCTAAACTTATATGGTGGGCTACAGGGACCTCCTAGGGCCACCCCACATAAGGGCAGCCCAAGAGGCCAGGAATGGGTTTGGGATGCACAACCTGCCTGCACCTAGTCATTCTGGCATCTGTTTATCTAAGCAAAAAATATTGGACAAAGATTTTGATGTGGCCAGGGTGGGTTTCAAATTTTGGGTTGCATTTCCAATGGCCCAATGCCATCGAGTTTTGCTGACAATTTGACATTTGGTACTTTGGCAATTGATACTTTGTTAATTTGAAAGTACGTGCCCATTGGGCTTTGTTTCCGAGATTTAGAGGCTTTTGGACGTTGATTTAAGGGCTTGTTGCCATTGAAGTCATATACCTTTACGCCCTTGGGGGTGGCGACTTCCAACTATCTTGGTGAAAATTACCTCAATTTTCCATACTAGTTCATTGGAGGCAATTGCAGGAGCAGAGGGTGGAATCTTCAAAGGGAAAGCTGTTACCTATCATTTGTCTACCACAAGAGCAAAATTTCTTTGTGAGACAAGAGAGACAGCTGCCCTTCTCAGATTCTTTTTTTTGTGGGAAATAGAAATAATGCCCAGTCTAAGCAAGGGGATGCTTCCCTGGACTTACAGACACAGAGGATCCCAAAAAACCTATGAAGGGCTAAAAGAACATTACTATTGGGAGGGAATCAGGGACTCAGTTGTTGAAGTATTGGATACTTGTTGATGGGATTTTTGCCCACCTTTCCAGCTGTCTAGATTATCATGTATCACTAAAGGATAAAATCCTATATCGAGTGAAAAGGATATCGGTTGACCCCAATTTTAGGTTAATAATGTTTGCGGGATTTTAGGTAATTTTCTTGGTTCAGACCCATCGTGGATCAATCCAGGTGAATTCTTTAGATCTCATCAGGCAGAGTTGCCAAAAAAATGGGGGCATCTGATAGAGATAAATGATTAACTATTAGGTATACCAATTAGGACAGGTCAGGTTTCATCACCAGCTAATTGGGTTTTCAATTAGCAGTTGTGAGGTGAGTGATGCCACCTGCAACTAGAGAATTGATAAGTTGGTTCACAACCTGCCATAAACTGGTAACAAGTCCCATTACCTAAGCAGGTCTCTTACCAAATATGGTTGATTTTATGGGATCAAGTAGAAAACGTTAGGGACACGTTTTTTGACTCTTTCCATTTTCTAGTCTTGAGGATGTCAGATGAAGGTATCCTAACCAGGATAGGGAAGACCATTACTGGTGAAATGAAAAGGGAAAATTCAACAGCATTGGCTGCCGTTTCATGGCTGAGGAGCCAACTGAGGATTAGGTGCAAAATTCCCTTTAATAAATTCCCCTAATAATTCACTTTAATAAAACCTGAGAAAAACAGCAGAATTCATTACTAATTTTAGTTTAATTCAACTCCAGGAAACTATTGCTTAGGTGCTTTAATTGGGAACACTTCAGAAGGATAAAGAGTAAAGATTGAGGATCTTTAGAAGAGAAGCTGATCTGAGATTAAAATTGCTGCCAACTTTGTGTGACCAGAGGAAAGGCTGTAAACTAGGGATCTGAGCGTGGATCAAGAAAGGCGGATAAGGGATAAATTTCTATGGAAAACACCAGGAGTATTTTGAGGAGAAATACAGGTCGAGCATTGGACTAAGAGATGGTTATCTACTCAATTATGGGTAATAGTCTTCATACTATTATCGATAATATATCATTTATTATCAGACAATGCAAAGGGTTCACATACTGAACCTGTGCAATTATCAATTAGGGGTTAATTCATGAACGAGCAGCAAAGCCCCTATAATTTAACGATTGGTGCTCATTACAGAGGTTGTAGTTGAGTAGTTTTACTAGTACAAGATTTCTACAAGTGTGAGTTAGGAAAACTTTGAACGGAGTTGGCAACTGTCAACAAGAACACCTTGAATTCTGCAATCTTTGAGAATTTGTTGCCTTGGAGGAGAGAGTTACCAAGATTGAAGAATGAGTTGAAGATGTCTCTAATTTTGGCAATTAGTTTATAGAAAAAGTAATGTCATTAAAGAAAAAGGAAGGAGATTTAGTTTGAGAAGGTTTATTCATGAAAACTGAGCGTGAAGCGGATTGCATTCACTTTATGAGCATCTGCACAGATATAGAGCATCTTATGAAGCAAGTTGAAGAGTTGAAGACTCATAAATGTGAATGTGATCTCTATGCGGCAACTGACGCCAAAGAGAGGACACTAAGAACTCCAGTTGGGAATTCAACTATTCCATGAAATATGCTGACCGCATTCTCAGTCATTTTGGAGATGACTCACAAAATCACTCCTCAAGTTAGCTAAGTATCTGAACCAAGAGTGGTGTCTAGAGAAACTTTGGAGGAATTTAGAGCTATGTCAAAATTACCCATATTCCATTAGGATAACGCCACTGTGTTTTTCCAATTATTTGATATGTCAATGTTTGGGTACAGCAATTGTCAAAAAGCTTTGATGGTGATGAACTTTTTGGACACAGATTGTCAAAACCTAGTGTTGTACCATCTAGAGGGGGACAGCTGGTCATACTCAGAGGCCAATGTGGCCATCAAAAAAGAATTTGGAAATTTCCACATGTATGTCAAAGCACAAACAAGATTTCATGGGAATTCAATTCCAGAAGGATGAATCCTTAGCAAGTTTCGCTAATCATTTTTACCAATAATTGCATATTTTGGTCAGAACAAAAGTACTGCATGATTTTGACACGCGGATCACATTGCAAGTGGCCATTCAGACCTATCACAATTTACATCAAATGTTGTCTTCTATGTTTGCAATGGAGATTACCACCTTGCAGATGGCGGATCTTTTGAAGATATCAGGAGCCACATTTGATGCCTCTAATAGAAGTTTCAAACCAAGTTTAGTACGAAATTAAAATCCTATTAAGGGGACTGAGGGCGCTAAGGAGTCTGATATTTGAACCATGCCAGAAAAATAAGCACAAAGAATTCAGGAGGATTAATAAGAAAGAAAAACGCTGTTACCAGTGTGGAGAAAGAGGACACTTTGCTGTTCAATGCAAGAAGCCAAAGGAACAGATCAATGTGGTCCAGGAGAAAGAGGCCAAACCTGCACAGGAGTTGGGAAAAGGGCCCACAGCCTAGATGGGGAACAGTTTAGAGATGCTGATAAACCCATTCACCCCAATATCTTGCATGAAGAATTTGACATTAGTGATCTGTTCATTGATGATGATGCACAGGATCAACTATATCAAGTGGCCAATTTAAATGTTAATTCAGTAACCAGATCCAGAGCGAAGGGGATTAACCTCAAAATAATTAATGAAGTTGCTCGGCCATATGCATGACAACTAGCAGATAAGATCTGAGCTGTAGAGAATCTGGAAGATTTTGACTGAGGTCAAGTTGGATGAGGAAAACCTGTTTACCCCCTTAGCACAATCAGTGAATCAATTCCTGATTATTGGTGCAAATCATTAATACCCTTAATTCAGAAAATAATGTCACTATACTTTTAGTAAATACAATTTTACAATACTATGAGTGTACATATGAAGATATAAAGGTTAATCAGGTATGGGTGCGGGCAATATTTGCAGTGGAGCGCCTATCAATATTGTCTTGACCAAGTTGGTGAAGAAGTTGAGGATCTCGCCCAATTTGGAACAAAAAAGAATATGTGACAGCTTGGCCAAGTACCACCATCTCCTGTGGAGCGTATAGCACTCTACACACTCTGATTTGGATCCTTAGTAGTATCTGCCCCAGAAATAGTTTTGGCCAACCAAAATTATGATATTCTGATTGAAACAGAGTTTCTATGAAAGTATAAGTGAAATGTAATTTCAAAGATGATATGTTGACCATATTGGGTCAGACGTTACAATTGATTTATCAGAAAGATGGGGAAGCTCCACTTACTAGGAGGAATACCTTCATCAATCTGATCTACAATGATAGCATTTTCCCAGCTCAACCAATTAGTTGGCCAAAAGTGATAAGAAATGCTGACAGAAATCCTGGAAAATTGGGAAATTCCATTGAGGATAAAAATTTGAGAACCATACCACCAGGATAACAGAGTATAGTTGAGATGGGATTAATAAGGGGGATACCTGAGCTGCTGTATGGAGAAGTTGGAAGCCCCTGGAAGAAGCCCATAATAGAGCCTTGGGTGGCTCCTGGAGTAATTATGCCAGGCCATGGAGAAATTTAATTTCTCCTGGAGAATTCGAGTGAATAACTGATGAAAAAGAGAAGAATCAGATCATCACATTTGTTCATCTAATCCCAATGGCTGAATTGAGGAAACTCAACGATTTTGGGACCCTTGATGAAATGGGATTACTGGCAGGGGTGACCAAAAATATTAATCTATTTTTTTTAGTACTAGATGGTCCCAACCCAAGGGGGGAAATATTAATCTATTGATCAATTGAAACAATTCAGTGATCTGACAGACAAACAGCAGGAGGAGGTGCTCAAACTATTCAACAAATATCAGAAAGTATTCACCCAGGACAATCACAATTTGGGATATGCGAGGAATGTAATCCAAAAACCAATATCAGGAAAAATTTCGATGATAAGGATGGGACTAATTTGATGGTCAAAGGCGGCTGAAGCAGTAGCGGAAAAAGAAACCAGTAAACTAGTGAAGCATGGGCTTCTAGTTCCATCGTTGAGTCCCTGGGTGAGCCCTACCATGATTGTGAAAAAGAAGGACGTCTCTAATTGAGTGGTAATTAATTATCATAAACTGAATAATATAACAAAGAAGGATTCATATCCATCATCATGAATTGATGATGAATTATATCAATTGGGATAAGTGAAGTGTTTCTCCACAATGTATAATTAATGGGATATTGGAAAATAATTTGTCAATGGAAGACCAAGAAAAATGTGCGTTTATTACCACGCAGGGCTGTATCAACTGACGAGGATGCCCCAAGGTCTATGCAATGCGCCTGTGACGTTCTAGAGGGCCATGGACGCCATATTAGTGACCTGAAGTTGTTATGCGCCCTGGTATACTTGGACAACATAAATGTGTTCAGTAGGGCATTTACTGACCATTCACACCACTTAAAAGAAGTCTTCAAGAGACTGTCCATGGTTAACCTGAAGATCAAGCCAAGGAAGTGCCACTTCTTCAAGAAAGAGTTGAAATTTCTGGAATTTGTTATCAAATCTAGTGGACTGCAGCCACAAGCCCAAAAATTGAGGCCATAGAGCAAATAGCTGTACCAAAAAGTGTTTGGGGTATCCAAGTGTTCCTTGATAATGTCAGATATTACTGAAGATTCATACGGTTTTTATGAGAATTGCCAATCCCCTATTTCATTTGCTGTAGGATCTGAAAAAGGATTCATTTGAAATGAAGAGGCCCAGAGTTTTTTTGATGAATTATGCCAGTATTTGATAGATTCTCTGATATAGAGTTATCTGAATTTTTATCAAGAATTTATAATACAGACTGATGCTTCATTAATGGCAATTGGCGCCATCCTGAGCCAAGTGGATGAACTTGGGGAAAAATCCAGTAGCATATGCGAGCCAGACACTCTCAGCAGCTGAGAGGAATTACAACATGGCTGAGTGTGAATGCCTTGTGGGAAATTTACGCATGTAAACAGTTTCAGGTATATACTCATAAAACGCACTTCAAATTGGCGATGGACCACTCCTCATTGCGTTGGCTACACAATTCAAGAGAACCAGAAGGATGAATGGCCTGATGGGCATTATAGCTACAGAATTATTATAAGATAGTCCACTGAGCTGGAGCTTATCATCAGAATGTGGATGGTTTTTAAGGTTACAATAGTCCCTGTGGTATACCAGCAAGTGGATGAACTATTCCAGAGAATGGTCAAAGGTGAAATTAGGAATGAGCCCCAAGAAATCCAAGGTGCGCTTCAAAAAGTGATGGAAACACCAAGACCATGGAAGAACAAATTTTAAAGATGATTGATGGAAAACAATTACTTTTTCAAAGCTATCAGAACAAGCGGCTATTGTCTAAGCCACGAATAATATTGTTAGGCATGAAGGCCTATGGAAGATGACCAATCACATTCACCAGTATTATTACTGGGAGTCCATCAACTACGATGTAGCATATTATCTGGCTTGTTGTGTGGAGTGCCAGTTGCACAAGCCTCACAAGAACATGACCAGATATCAACTAGTACATTCTGGATTTGCCTAGCATATGGTGTCCATTGATGGGACAATTAACCATGAGTACAGGGGAAGTCAAATACATTATATTTGCAATTGTTCATCTGACAAGATGGGTCAAAACGAAGGCCCTGGAGAAAGTAGACACTACAAGCACTGAAAGATTTATCCTGTATCAAGTAGTATATCATCATGGATGCCCTCAGGTCTTGTTGAGAAACAATGGAATGAATTTCATGTCCCACATGATCTCAAGATTGAATGAAATATTGGGGATCTGAGGAGTTATCAGTACCTTACTTGCTGGAGACAAATGGATTGGTAGAACAGGTCAAAAGAATGCTGGCTGTGACACTTAGAAGCTGGCCGCATGGAGAACTTCCATATTGGGAATGTACCTTAGTTTGCTGATGTTTGTATACAATATAAGTCATCATAAGGCTACAAAAAAACGCCATTTGAGTTACTATATGGAAGTAAGGCTGCGTTGCTGCTGTTTCTATATTTGGCGGTGGAACCAACCTTGGGAATGAGTGCCAAGCAGTACCTGATCTGATTGTTATATATCCTAATTGAGATGCAATTGCAAGCATTTGATATGACCAGGAAGAAAAGGACTAGGGAAAAAAATGATGGATGATATGAACTGATCAGCCTTGTCAGAATACCTATAGGCGAAAAAGTTGCCTATTGCAATATACATAATTTCAGGAGAAGAAACAAGTTAGATGAGTTGTGGTCATGTCCGTTTGAGATAATTGCCAAGACAGCAATGGATGCCTATTCCATCAAGAACCTCTTGGATAGAAGAATTGTGAATTGAGTCCATGCTAAATATTAAAGCAGTGGATCAAGAAAAAAATAAAAAGAGTTTTCCCAAAGGACCACTGAACCATTGAGATATTTATGTCATGATGATTTGTTTAAGTCTGAAAAAAGGACCGCTGAACCAAAATAGATGGTTAAGTTTTATAAAAATAAGACCCTTGAACCATATAAAACTGGTAGATCTAAGTATACCTCATAACCAGTTAGGGGAATAAATAAAAAAGATGGACCGCTGAACTTATTGAAGGTCATGTTCATATAAAAAAATAAGGAAAAAAATAAAAGATTGATAAAAAATAATGTAAAAAATTATTAAACCCACGAGAAGCTAAATATATTTTTATACTTTTTATTGGTTATTCTTAACTTGAGAAGTGTTGGATTTGTGGCTAAAAAAAGACTCGCTGGTGCTGTTGCCTTGGATCCAACAATTTAAGTGAGGGGCTTGTCTCACCAGCTATATGAATATAACTAAAATAAATATGCACTAAAGAGGTCTTAAATTTTATGGGATTTTTATTATACACTGCATGGGATTATAAGAGAGAAAAACTTAATAGTTAATAAAAGTATTTAAGGTGTCGAGGCTCAACGTTTGAATAGCTTGCAAATTTCAGAATCAAGTAATATGGGATTTTAGCCTTTTGAAGCTCAGAAAACTCGCTTCACTATGGCTGAACGACTGACGGGGAGTTAATCTTTAGCAATATGTACCTGTGGGGTAACAACTTAATAAATTTCAGACAATCCCCTTTAGCAAAATTTATTGCACCCTGGGGCCCCAGCCAAGCCTATAAAAGTGGGTTGCCCCTGCTTTGGTGCTGGATTTGAACTAGTTGTGACTGGGGGAGAAACCTTCAATGGACTCCTCAGGTTTACCTGCTGAGTCAGGGAAATTTGACTTTCTGACTTGGCACTATTTGCCCAGTTAGTATTAGTAATAGTGTTGCCCTGATTCGCAGGATTCCACCAAGAATCAGCTAGGGTCTTTTGGTCAATAAAATCATTATTATTATAATTGATCTCATCATTGAGGACTTGTAAATATCTGACATTTTCCCTTTTCAGCTTATTTTGCCCCAAAACATTCTTATTTTGAAGCCTGGAGGGTAAATGTATGACAGGGATGATTCTGCCCATGTCACGACTTGAAAGAGGGAGGATGTATTGCAGTAGGAGTAAACAAACTGTCAAAATCTATGTGAGATTGGATGCTAGCAAGTGCTAGACCTACTTGAAGCCAAGTTCGTTGAGTAGAGGCTGATCCCCTGTAAGAGTGCGACTAGGGGAAGAGAGATGGAATTATTGGTATTTTACCAAATGCAATATCCCAGATTAGGAGAGAAGGAAAAGAACAAGAAGAGGAAGTCAGCGTATAACTCCAAGTAATTCTGATATGGCACCAAAACTGGAATATTGGTCTTGAGCGCTTGCCAATGAGCTTTGTCAAGAACATTGGACATATGAGATGGCATTGAGCAAGAAATACTATGCAGGGGTTGCTGAATCATGCCCCCTATTAAAGACATCAGGGGATGTACTGATGGGACACACCAGAAACGAGATAGTCATGCAGGGAATGGATGGCATCCTACAAAAGACGACTACAAGCTTCTTAGAAGCAAAAGCAGAATGAGTGGTAGAAGCTGGGAGATGATAGAAGATTTGTGTCCCAACTTCAAAGAACTTTTTCAGAAAATCAAAGAGAATAGGCTGCAACGTCTCAATCTAGAATATTTTCGAAATCAGAGGGTTTAGAGCTATGGATAGAGCCTCAATTACTCAGGTCTCAATTCTGCATAGGGGAGTTTAAATAATTAAAGTTCCTGATGGCTAGTTTGGTTAACAGAACAGCCGGTTTGTAAAACTGGCTGAGTCAGAAAAAAGAACTACAGAAGAAAGTCAGATCCAGCAAGAATGACCAATCAAACCATCTAGTACTAAAAAAAGAATGACCAATCAAGAGTGGAGGCATTGCTTCAGGAGGTTCGACAATGATTGTAGGAGTATCTGCAAATAGAGCTGAATAAAAGAGAGTTTCAAAATCTAATTTGAGAATTAATGGCAGAGGGATGATTGGTCACAAGTCATTTGAAATGATTGCTAACCTGGTGTTTGTCAAGGTTTGGATGCCATTTATGGTGATTCCATGGAAGGACTGGCTACTGGTACATGACTAGGAGTATGAGTCCTAGGGGTATTATGGAAGAGGTTCCGTTGTGCAGATTGACTCATCAGTTTGGAAGCCAAGCATCTTTATCAGACATGCTGTTGAGAAGTTGCTGATACTGAGATTCTGAATTTGAAATATGAGCTGAATGAGAGGATGTCAGAATTTTTTATAATAATTGACATTATGCAATTTGGAATCAATTATGCCTAATTTTGGAGAATTTAAACTTAAAATTAATGAAATAAGCTCTTCAGAAAAAAAAATTAGAATGATATGAGCTAAGAAGTCATTACAAGAAAATAACAAGAGCGAATATAAATGAGCATTCTTAATTGTGCTGTGAAATAAACATTGATGGCAAGAACCTCCTGTCAAGGATGAGGAGGAAAATATGTAAATTGAGGATTCAAGAACAAGAATCCTGAATATGAAAGCGGTCATATGCCCATATGGAGGGAAAACTGGATCCTGGGATTGGTATCATCACAAGTAAATCAATCAGCCCACCACAACAGAGGGTCGTGAAGACCACTCTCTGAGGAAGTGATATTGAGAAGGAAGAGGAAGAGAACCATATGCTGAGGGTTGTCCTGAGCAGCATTGAGTGCAGATCAACTGTGCTCTGCTAGAACCAACAAATATTTGACTTTCTGTCTGAGGCAGTATTCTCCTATAAAATCATAACCTCGCTGGAAATCTAGGCAAGAGAGGGGATGTGTTGGGATTTTTGCCCGCCTTTCCAGCCATCTAGATTACCATTAATCGCTAGGGGATAATTCCCTATGGCGAGTGAATTGGATATTGGCTGACCCCAATTTTGGGTTAATAATGTTTGGGGGATTCTAGGTAATTAAACTCGTTCAGATCTATCAGGGAACAATCCAGTAGAGTGCTAAGATCTCATTGGGAAGAGTTGCTGATGAAATGGGGAATCTGATAGAGTTCAATGATTAACTACCAGGTGTAATGATTGGGATTGGTCAGGTTTCATCACCAACTGATTGGGAATTTAAGTAGCGAGTTGCGAGGTGAGTGATGCCACCTGCAAATAATAAATTGATCAGTTGTTTAATGACCTGCCATAATGAGTAACAAGTCACATTACCTAAGCAGGTCACCTGCCAAACATGGTTGGTTCAATGATCAAGTGGAAAACGTTAGGAACATTTTCTGACTCTTTCCATTTTCTAGTCTTGAGGATGTCAGATAAAGGTTCCTAACCAGGATGGGAAAGACCATCACTGGTGAGATGAAAAGGGGAAATTCAACAGCAATGGCTGCAGTTTCATCGCTGAGGCGCCAACTGAGGATTAGGTGCAAAATTCTATCTAATAAATTCCCCCTAATAATTTACTTTAATAAAAACCTGAGAAAAACAGCAGAACTCTTTTTTGGTTTTGGTTCTATTCATCTTCAGGAATTGTTTATGTGTGCTTTAATTGGGAACCCTTTAGAAGGATAAAGGGCAAGGATTGAGGATTTTTAGGAGAGAAGCTGAGCTGAGATGGGAAATTCTGCCAACTTCATGTCACCAGAGGAGAGGCTGTAATTTAAGGATCTGAGCGTGGATCAAGTTAGGCAGATAAGGGTATAAATCCCTACGGAAGACATTAGGAGTATTTTGAGGAGAAATACAGGTCAAGCGTTGGACCAAGAGATGGTTATCTATTCAACTACAGATATTAGTCTTCATACTATTATCAATTGTATATCACATAATATCAGACAACACAAGGGTGCATATACCAAACCTGTGCAGCTATCAATTAGGGATTATTATTCTTGAATGAGCAGCGAAGCCCCTAAATTTTAACACTTGTATAGCCTACCAGAGTCAATCACCACTCAAGGCCAAGTATATATACCAGCTGATGACACCTGAACAACCTTTTATTACTATAATCATATATGACCTAGGTATGCTATAGAGCTATTGGAGTCAATAGATACATTATGGTGGGAATTGACCGCTTTAAAAGATGATTTGAAGTAATAATAACTACATATCAAACAGCAAAAGCTTCCAACTTAAAATATCTTTATATTTATCTGATAAAATCCTAGTCTTGTTACGCAATAATGGAAGGAACTTTAACTAAAGAGCTGTGAAGATTTTATGAATTAGGTAAATATCACTAGATCAGTGAACTACAACACATCAAGGATGGAGATGCTGAAAGTGCAAATGGTACACCTGTTTCCATCCTCCAAAAGATAGTCTTATAAGATTCATTACATTAAACCAAAATCTCTTCTGAGTGTCCTGATGGAATACAAATCAGCTATCACTGCATTCTCACAATGTCACCATTTATGTAAGGCCTCAGGTGCCAGCCATTAATCTGGGCAGGGGTGTGCATCCCTATAGAACCAAAATGGTGCAAAACTCAATGCCAGGCCCCTCACCTAGATCTCCAACTTAGGGCATACCCTGGATGAGAAATAGGTGGCTGCTGCCCCACCATGTTTGTCACCCACCTTTCCCCTATCTACCCTTCAGCTCAAACCCATCCAAGTCTCAAAATACACAGGCTTTTATTTAGAGCAAATTAAGCAATTGTAAAGACTTTGGAAAATTTGATTAGCTCAACCACATTTCCCATTTTCTGCCTCCAACAGGGGGTTCACCCAGAAGTAAAATCAAGTAGCAAAAACTTACCTAACAAGTAAAATTTTGGCGCAAAGTTGACAAGAAAAGGTTTGGAGCTGGAATCAAGTACAACACTCCAATATGAAAATTGGAAACCAAATTTAGACATTCAGAATTTGGGAAAACGACCTTAGAATATCTTGTAAATGTCAGTTAATACTAATGAGGGGAAATTGGCATTTTAAACATTAATTAACGGATTTAAAATAAAATATTACTCCCCACTACCATGGTTAAGCTTAGCATCTCTCCCCCATCTCAACATAAGACCCAGCACCCTGCTAAAGGTAGGGTGTTAAGTTCTTTTTTATTTACTTTACCAAAATAGGTTAATAATATCATATCTATTGAAACACCTCGTCCTATTTATTTTAAATAATCAAATGTCATATGGGCAACGCCTAGGTTGTAGCCTTTCCAACACCTCATTCAACGCACCACTGATAGTCCAATTAAACCAGCGTGCCTTGTGGACCATGGCTGCCCCTGTGAGTCTTGGCTTACCCACAAATGAAGCCAGTTCTATCCTTAGAAAGCTGGATTCCTTAAAATATAAAGTTTTTCATAAAGATGAAAACTTTGCTTCCTGCATTGCTCAGAAAGAAGTCAACATTAATAGTACTAATTACAATTTGAGCTGACCAACTAAATGAATTTTATTTTAATCTTATGTACTTAAAAAACATTCAGTGATTAACTGACTGACGTCTGACTGACTGACTGAATAACATCTGAAACCTTCTAGTCTGATAGGTTTAATCTATTTGTGTGATTGGGTGAGAATTGGCGAATATTATCAAATCTGAAACTATTAAATCTGATAGGTATAATCTATTTGTTGAGTGGGTAAGGATTGCCAAATATTAGCTAATAATATACCAAATTGCTCACCTGAAACTAATAAAGTCTGATATTTATAATAAATTTTGGGCTAGTGGGTGAGATTTGGTGAATATTATCAAATAATTCACCAAATTGCTCACCCAAAACTATATAAAAATTAGTATGAGGGTTTTAAGTATATAAAGTAAAGTTGGAATAATCAGCTCATCAGCCACAAGGGCAACAGCAAAGCTGTTAGTCTGAGTGGATCAAGGGTAGCGCTGACGCAGCCTATAGGCTGTCAGTGTAATCTTATCATCTGGTAGGCTTTAAATACTATAGTTAAGCATGGGTATCTTGATGTTAGATATAATCAATTTTAAAAAATCTTCTTAATTTGGTTCCCTTAATTTCAAATACTTTTGGCAAGTTAAGTATGATGTTTATTTAGTAGTTTGGAATACATGTCACATAAACAATGATTTTATACATAGTGAGATGTTTTGGGCAGCAGTTTGGTGTTATTTGATTGATATGATAGGTTTATTTTGTTTGGCCAAGTGGTTGATGGCTTTTGGGCAAATTGATATGACACAATTTAGCTGTGAGGGGTGATTAGTTATTGGTTGATTTAATAAGTTCAGTTAAGTTTATCTGAGTGGTTGGTGATTTTGGATGATTCTTTCTAGAGAATTTAGATTTGGCTGAGAGTTATTGTTTATCTTTAATATAAAATATAAAATATAAATTAATAAATTTAAATTTTGAAATTCTATAGACACCATAGCAAAGCATGGTTAATGAATGCTAGTATTTTTAAAATTCTATATTTATTTGGCTCTTTAAACTATAATTATATGAGGGTTTCCATTCCTTTAGACTTGACGCCAGTGTCAATCTATAGATTTAATTTACTATAGTTACTACCCACCACTGTGTTTTGATAGATAATTACCATTGATCCACCATCCTATACTCGGATGGCATTTCTCAACTTGAAATCTAAACATTTATGAATTTATTCAACAATATAAACATGACTTCCAAAATATTAATTCCTATCTGTTCTTCTGCTGTATCTCCAGTTTTCTAACTCAGTTCTGTTCCCATCAATTGGAAATTACCAGAATTACCCTGCCAAATCTGTTATGAGTATCCCCACCAACTAAAACCTTAAAGAATTCCTCCAATGTTGGACATATGCTCACTAAGCCATACCTGACGTTAGACAGATAACCAAAAAAGTATCAAAAGGAATAACCACATCCTACTAGACAACCAAAAAAAGAAACTATAAAGATATTTGGAAGCTAGATGAAAATTTGACTAACTAAAGCCAGGGTATAAATTGGCTGGCCCTGTACTGAAATAGAAGACATAACGCAAAGCTAAATTTTTAATACAACATTACTGAAGTAATGCTGGCTTGACTTTATTCCAGATTCATCACTAAAGTACATAAAGAAATTTCAGCTGAATGTATGGATATTAATCAAGGCTTAATTCTTTATTTCAACTTTTACATTTATTTGCGGCATACTGTCTTCATACAGGTATACCTGTTTGAGTGCAACTTGCTTGTTCCAATATCGCCCAGTTGCAAAAGTCAAATAGCAACATTTGATTCTAACTACAGGTGGCATTATCAATACCCTGTATCCAATTGAAATTATAAAAATGCAATCAACTGAAGACTTTTGTTGGCTGTCCCTGAGAAAATCCTACATGGTGAACTGAACAATGAGGAGATTCATCCAAGCTATAGCCTCCCATCCATACTCTCTGATGCCTTATTTTTCTACATTCAGCAGGATACTTGGGTTGCAGAAATACATATAAGCCCCACGCCGTGGTAAATGCCTTGATTTTCCCAGGGGAAAGAAAGTTTATACCCTCGCTAGACTTTATCAGGCACTTAACATGTTACATATCCTGTCCAATATCAAGGATGGGAAACCAAGGAATTAAATACTCATCTCATAGAATCCAGCTAAAAAGCATAAACAAACTGATCAACGATTAAAGGCAGAATGGCGCCATTTTACAAGGTTAATGGAGCAGCTCCATTTAGATGTATGAAAAGGTCATTATAATGTGTAATCAAGATCATGACTGGAATCAGTACTTGGACACTGGCTCCAAAAATATGGAATCCATTGCTGCCTACTTACCTACTATTTTTGTCTACCATACTAATGACAGCAGATGTTTCTAATGCTGCCTTACCATTTGCTATACACCTTACTACTGTGACAGAGACTTTCAATTTTTCCTACCCTTATGCTTCCAATACTGATTGTTCCAGGGATTGGCACCAAGCTAAAAATGATTCAGGGTTTAATGACGATCATCATTTTAACCTGATAAATTGCCTAAGTTTTACAGAAATTGAAACATTTGCACTTTTATGCAACCATTAAAAATCACCATGAGGAACTCAACGGATTAGACAAAACTAAAATGTAATTATATCTTTTGGATCCTGTCAGTTAAGAATTAGAAATGATGTAGCTTTTTGATGATGTATCCTCTTACAATAATGCTATACAAGTTATTAGCAAGGAGTTTGATGGGGCTGAACTGATGATAATGTGGAAGACCACTTTTCAGTCCATCTCCTTTCAACCTTAAAAAGAAGTTTTAGCCTTTGTTGATTGCCTTTATCATAAGGCTCAGGTGTTGCATGGGTGCCAAGGTTCTGAGTCATTATGTGTTCAGATTGCTTTCCGCCATGACTGATAGCCTTATAAGGAATTATATTGGACTATGTTGCTTTTTTGAATCACAGAAATTACTATAACTGAGATGGTGAGTTATTTCCATCGTTGTGCCCTCATTTTTGATGCACCAAGACCAGTTAATGTATTAATATGAAAAATGGGCAGCTCAAATACTGATTTCTTTTTTATCAAGAAGCCATAAGCAGTCCTGATACTCTACACAAGAACCAGGGATCCATTGTTTGACATCAAATGCAAACACTTATGTAGGAAGAGCCTCAGCGGAGTAGAAAATTATTAATACGCTTCTGCCAAAGATTTAAAAATCCCATTTAAAGAATGGAATAATAGTAAATGCTGACCTATCCGTGGAGCTTCAAATATGATTTTAGTAAAAGGGTTTATAGCCTCCACGGCCATAGGCGCCAGTGACTTATTCTCTTACCCAAGCCAAGCGGATACTATTGACATCTCCATGCTTGCAGGCTTAGATTGTTATGCTGAGTGTTTTTATGTTGATATAGTGTGGACAATATTAGCATTCAGGCAATTATAGGTAGCGGGGCACCACTCAATATTTTTCCTTGATTCTAATTAAGAAACTTGGGATTATTCCCAATATCACTCACAGCAAATAATATTGAACCATGAGGCCTAATACCACTAACCTAGGAGCTTATAGATCCTTGTCGCTGCAATTTGGTACCAAAAAAGTTTTCCGCTTTAGCCATCATTATACCACATGCCAAATATGAGCTACTTATTGGTATCTCATATATGAATAATGGTAACAAAGCAACTTCAAAAAGAAATAAACTATATATAAGGGGAAAGCACCTTCAACTTTATTTAACTAAAAAGAAATTTCTTGATTACAAACATGGACTCATGGGTGTGATTGCCAAGAGTCCTGCTGACCCAACCAATATATAATTGCAGACGCCTACTGATACTTTGACGCATAGTCCATCCAACAGAATCAATTCCACTAGGCTCAATTATAACGATTCTAAGGGTTTCTCCTCAGGTTTTCACAGTATACATGTTAAAAATGTGTATACTTTCCCCCACAACTTCCCAGGCCAGAGGAGGTTGAGTCTCCCTCCCAATTTGAACCAAGCATCAACCTCCCTTAATGATAAACTTTGAGTCTAGTAAGGGAGTTATAACCATTAAAAAGTGTAAGGGCTGCTGACACACTTTTTAATTCACACCATTATATTTTAAAGTCCAATGGGATTCCACTCCACAATGGACGAAACTGCACTATTAAAACTGGTACACCAAAACCTCATTGGAATGGATATTACTTTAAAACTTTGGATGGTTTTATTAACTCTTTCTACACTATAATGATAAAGCAGAGCCCAATGCAACCTCTGGTGCTGTCTACCATAACCAGGGAAAATGTTAGGCTTCCTTGAAAGACAATTACTCTTACCCAGGTGCACATCAAAAGGCGACATATAACTGTCTTTGTTTATGCTTTGCCTGTCCTAATGGCCTTGCTGTCTTAAAAATTAAACAACCCCACTCATTTTTGTGCTCAAATGTTTGATCAAGTAAAGAATGCTGAAATTTGGGTTAACCAACCATTCAACTCTATTTAACATAAAACTTTATACTATTTATATTTACTAAGATCTCTTTTACATATTTAGAGGAAGCTTTAAAATCCTCAATCCTTGGCAAAGGTGTCAATCTATAGAACTAAGCTACTATAGATACCTTGCCCTGTTGCCTGTGAGTTTGGCAGATTGATTCCAATTAATCTACCATTAGATATCCCGCTGGCCTTCCATCCACAAAAGTTAAAAATCTACAAATTAATTAACCAATATAGTACTGACTTTATAGTGGATCAATTCCTTTCTATTCTTCAGCTGAATCTCCAGTTTCCAAACCAGTTTGATCCCATTGATTGTAAATCACCAGAATTAACCATTCAAATACTTCATGGTATCCCCACCAACAAAAAACCTAAAAGATGCCCCCAGTGTTGGAAAGATACTTATTAAGCCATATCTGACATTAAATAGATAACCTAAAGTCTCAGAAGTATTATCCATAGACTATTAGCAAACCATAAATAGAAAAATCTAGATATTTTAAAAGATAAATGAAATGTCATGATCACATGACATCATAAGGGGGACCAACCCAAGGATAAGGATGGGCACCAGGAGGGCCAGAAGGTGAACTTACAGGCCCTCCCTGACCTCAGGTATACCCTAGACCAACTCTGGGTACGGGCAAAATATGCCCAGGTTGGTACTAGTGGGTTGCCAAATGCCCAGCCCCTTATGTCAGCCCAGGCGTTGAAACAAATGGTTTATGTAATGAATGTAGACAGTTCAGTTTGGTTAGTCAAGGAACGGGGTTTCAAAACTCATTCCATTTACAAAATCACACTTGGGTTAAATTCAATTTTTCAATTACACGAGTGAAGTCAGTTTTTGGTGTATTCTACCAATAAGGATGATAGTGTGTGCTTATTGGTGGGTCAGTGCTTGGGTCCACTTCTGCAAACCCCTTATTCCCCCGTTGAAGTTTAAATATGCTTCCCCAACCAACATTCCAAGTTGGTCGACTTCCTGAATAAACATTTTCCCATTTTACGTTTTTATTTTAATGATATTTTGAACGCTCCTGTGCATGAACCTCTTTGAGAAGGTCTCGCGCTCCATTAACCTTGCCATTGTAAAGACACTCCAGCTATACCCTAGTGCACCATTAATTCGCCCAGGTTTCCTCTAACCTGGGTCACTTACCCCCACCATCTTTGTGCACCGCATTACTTTTGGTGGGTTATGTATTATAAAAACTCGCACTTCTCTGCCTAAGTTGTTATTGCTCCAGCACCCTCTGCTGGGCTCTAATGACTTTAGAACTAATGGCTAGTTCCCTGGCGTTGGTTTTGTGCACCATGCACTACCACACTGGGAACAAGAGAATTATAGACACTCTCCTTACATTAGTCAAGCAACCCTTCAATTTTATGTGCACAACTTTTTCCATGTATTACTTTTCCAAAGTGGAAACGGTGGGCGCCAACTGTGGGCTTTGGCTGTTGTCAACTGCACCGCTGTTTCCTCTTTTTACCATAAGGTTGGAGCAACACGGCGTTATTATGGGTGTCTCAAACTGGAAAGTATCCACCCTTTGTGCTCGTACCTGGTGGATACAGACGCTTCAAGGTCCAAAAGTCATGATTTCCCAACTTTCCGCCAAAATTACCAATTGCAATTTTACCAAAAGGGTTTTAATTTGACAGCGCATTCAGATGATGTCAGCAGAATCAGCGCAGATGGCCCTGGGGGTGTTAGCCTTGGATAACGTTGGGAATTCCGTTGCAATTTATGGTAATAGGGTTGTTCATGTCTAAAAACACGTTTTATAACGAAAACACTATGTATACCTCTGAACCATATTTGCTCTCTCATGGCTCAGAGAAGGACTCTATTCAAGTGCACCAAATCACTTCAGAAAATCCCCGTTTGACCTCTTCCATGATTCGCAGCACTAAGGAAGTTGAAAAGGAACTGCGCCTACAATATGAAAACATATATGCCCCTGCTGAAGATATGGTGGGATATGTGGCCTAAGTAGTAAGAGTGGACAAGTATCCCTGTCGTTTCTTCGATTCAAAATCATACCAGGGTGACATGTTAATGCCAGAGGAAGAGTTGGTTGGTGATTTACTGGAATTTTCGGCTCTAAATAAAGATCATTCTGGGTATTTTCTACTGACTGCTATTCTTTCCTCCCCTTTAGGGAGGCTCATCACCACTATTCTGGTGGATACTGGCGCCACTGAAAACATTATGGACCTGTCTCTAGCTGACTATCTTGGGCTGATTACCTGACAGGTGGTATGGTTAGGGGAGGAGCGTCCCAAGGTATTCCCACTATGAAGATTATTGGGACAGTGAACTATCAGTTTGGCAAGTACCACTTGTTGGATCAGTTCCGAGCTATTAAAAACCTCTTGTACTCTATCATTTTGGGTGTGGAGTGGTGGCGGAAGTTTTGAAGTTAGAATTAACCTGAAAGAGAATACCCTCTCCCTCACCGTATAGGATGGTCACACCTTAGTTGTGCCTTTGTCAGAAGAGGACGCCCAGGGCAAATTGCCCCACTGGCCCCACCTTCACCCTTATAGCCTTGCCTCATTGCTGAAGCCCTCAGTGGAATTTCCTATACCTTCTTGCATGGGGGGTTTGTAATCCTCTTTTGATGCAGAATCCGCTAACGCACTCCTTGAGCACTCTGAGTTTGATTGTGACTTCAAGCTCACTGTGGATCTGGTTCATATATCTTCCCCCATTTACCCATTGACTGTCCGGGAGGAAGAGGACTTAGATGTGTGGGTGAAGGAGCAGTTAGCCAAAGGTGCGATTTTTCAGCGTACCTCCCCTGTATGCTCTCCACTTCTCTTTGTTGAGAAGTCTGATGGTACTCTGCGCCCATGTGTGGACTACGGGAACCTTAACAACGTCACTGTACCAGATCTACATCACATCCCTTTGGACTCTCAGATTGCGCGCTATATGGAGAAGGCAAAGGTCATTTTCAAGCTGGATTGCCTCAATGCGTTCAATCAGATTCGTATTAAAAAGGGACAAGAGTGGTTAACCGCCTTCCATACCAGAAAAGGGATTTTACAGTTTTGGGTCATGCCCTTTGGGCTTAAGAATGCCCCTGCCATCTTTCAAGGCCGCATTGATGCAGCGTTGGGAGACTTTTTAGGGGTATGCGCAGTTGCCTACATGGATGATATCCTGGTGTTTTCCCCTGATCAGGAGTCCCATGCAGTGCACCTTTGGCAAGTGGTGGAGCAGTTAAAGGCAGCCAGCCTTACGCTGAAGATTAGCAAGTGCGGATTCTTTAAGTCCCAGGTCACCTTTCTGGGCAACATCGTGTTTGACCAAGGACATATGATAACTCCATACAAGGAGAAGGCGATTTGTGAGTGGCCAACCCCTACTTCAGTAAAGGAATTGAGGAGCTTTATGGAGACGTGTACGTTCCTCAAGGAGTTCACGACTGACCTTTCTGAGGTGACAGAGCCCTTGTATAGGGCTAGTGGTGCAAAAGTGCTTTAGTGGTCCCCCGTTTTGGAGGATGCTTTCCAAGGTGTGAAGTGCACCCTGTTGTCCATGACCATCCTTCACCATGTCGACTCTTCCAAAGAGTTTATTGTGTCTACTGATGCCTCCAACTTCGACATAGCAGCTGCCTTGTTGCAAGTAGGTGAAGATGGGATAGAGCATCCATTGGAATATTTTTCCATGAAAATGTCTCTTCCTGAGTTTAATTACGCCGTTTATGACAAGGAGTTACTAGAAGTGGTGGAGGCGCTGACATATTGGTGTCACCACTTGCATGGCTCTACCCAACCATTCCGCATATGTACAGATCACCATGACTTTCTGTACTACCGCGCCCCTCATGTCCTAACCCACGGCAGACCCATTGGCATGAGACCCTTGCCCAATTTGCCTTTTCTTATGAATTCACCCAGGGAAAGGAAAATGGTTTGGAGGATGCTTTGAGCCGCAACCCTGCTTTAACACCTGATTCCAAGGAGGTAGAAGTTCACAACACACAGGTGATGATTCCTCCAAGTAAAATTCTGTCGCAACTTCCCTCTCCCCTGGCCAACGGGCCAGCGCTTGCACCTCTGGAAAACGCGGAGGAATATAGTATGTTCATGAAGGTAGTCCTTTCTCAGCTGCTAGAAGCTGAATATACTATGTTACTTGGTAAGTGTGAGCTTTAATCAAGAGGATCACTCCAGGGGCTATCACGTGAATGATGAGATGGTGTGGTTTCAGGGGCGCCTATGGGTTCCTGCTGAACCACTTAGCCTGGAAATCATCCGGGACCATCATGATGTTCTCACCGTTGGTCATCCTGGGAAAGCAAAGATGTTGGAGTTAATATGACGCACATACAATTGGAAGGGCTTGCCTGCTCAGTTGGGGCGGTACTGTAAGGAATGTTTAGTCTGCAACCAAATGAAGCCAAATTGACAACCTTTAGCAGGGTTGTTGTTACCTGTCCAGAAAGCTGAAGGGCCCTGGACTTCTCTATCAGTGGACTTTATTGTAGAACTACCTGTTTCAGATGGTTAAGATGCCATAATGGTGGTGGACCAGTTTAAAAAGTTCGCCCACTTCATTCCGTGCAGAACTACAACAACCGCGGCTGAGATGGACAGGCTCTTCGTCACACATGTGTTTATGTTCCATGGAGTTCCCCAAGAGATTATCAGTGACTGGGGACCCCAATTTACCTCCGTCTTTTGGGAAGAATTGTGTAAGACTGTTCAGATTAGCCCTTGCCATTCAACTGCCTATCACCCTCAATTAGATGTGCAGATTGAACGAGTAAAAAAGTGCTTGGAGAAGTTCTTGTGGTGTTACACCACCGCAAAACATTCAGATTGGGCATCTCACCTTCCTATGGCACAAAATAGTTAAAAAACACTTTAAATTCTTCGATCAGTTGTTCCCCTTTTTTCGCCAGCCATGGCTTTAACCCCTCCTTTAACATAGAGCCCAGCTGTGGATCTAAGGTGGAAGCGGTGGTGGACTTTGACAAGACAATCAAGAAGGTCCACCAGGTGGTTTCCACAAGCTTGGAGGCAGCAATGCAAGTGTATAAGGAGAACGCTGATGGGAATTGCCAAGCAGGTCCAGCGTACAAGAGAAGGGGATCTCGTGATGCTTGATGTGTGTAACATCCCTATCAAGCAGCCATGCAAGAAGCTAGGACAAAAGAGGATTGGCCCCTACCGCGTTTTTAGAAAGGTGGGCCATGCCTCATACCAGCTAGATCTCCCCCCTTCATTTTGGATTTTCTCTGTGTTTCATGAGAGCAAACTGACGTTGTTCAAGGGCCCCCACCAGAGACTCCTGAGGCCTGTCTCGTGAATGGGGCGCCAGAGTGGGAGGTGGAATAAATAGTTGCCTCCCGCCGCACAAAAAGAAGACTTGAATACCTGGTATCCTGGAAGGGCTTTGACGCTGCAGAGAACAGTTGGGTTCCAGCGCGCGACTGTGTGCATGTCCAAGATCTGATTGAAGCCTTCCACAAGCGTTTCCCCTAGACTTCTGGATCTCAACCCAAACTAACCGTTGCCGCCATGAAGCTGGCCCCTGCTCACAAGAACTTTTCCCTTGTGCAAGCCCCTGGAGGGGGGGTTGATCCCCATCAGGAGGAGATGGTAATGTCATGGTCACATGACATCATAGGGGGGACCAACCACAAGGATAAGGCTGGGCGCCAGGAGGCCCAGAAGGTTAAGTTACAGGCCCTCCCTGACCTCAGGCATACCCTAGACTAACGCTGGGTATGGGCAAAATATGCCCAGGTTGGTACTAGTGGGTTGCCAAATGCTCAGCCCCTTACATCAGCCTAGGCGTTAGAACAAACGGTTTACATAACAAACATGGAAGGTTCAATTTGGTTAGTTGAGGAACAGGGTTTTAAAACCCATTCCATTTATGAAACCACACGTTTGGGTTGAATCCAACTTCAATCAATTACATGAGTGAAGTCAGTTTCAGAAAATTCTACCAATTGGGATGGTAGTGTGTTCTTATTGGTGGGTCAGTGCTTGGGTCCACTTCTGCAAACCCCTTATTTCCCTTCAAAGTTTTTATATGTTTACCCTGACCAACATTCCTTGTTGGTCGACTCCCCAATAAACATTTTCTCATTTTTACATTTTTATTTTTATGATATTTTGAACGCTCCTGTGCACAAACCTCTTTGATAAGGTCTCGCGCTCCGTTAACCTTGCTATTGTAAAGACACTCCAGCTATCCCCTAGTGTAACGTTGGTTCACCCAGGTTACCTTCAACCTGGGTCACTTACCCCCTCCATCTTTGTGCACCGCATCACTTTTGGTGGGTTATGTATTATAAAACTCGCACTTCTCTGCCTAAGTTGTTATTGCTCCAGCACCCTCTGCTGGGCTCTAATGACTTTAGCACTAATGGCTTGTTCCCTGGCGTTGGCTTTGTGCACCGTGCACTATTACTCTGGGAACAGGAGAGTTATAGACACTCTCCTTACAGGAAAGGCTGATTTATAAGAGCTCATGGTATAGTTTTGGTGACCTTGTACTGGAATAGGGAGACATAACAAAAACATAATTCTTGGTATCAAGCTTTATTAATTATGTTTGTTTACCTTTAGCTGGTTTCATCAGCGTCTGGTGTGCAAAACGAGACTATAGCGAATTGGAAGGATATAAAATAAGGCTTGATTTTTTATTCCACTTTTACATTTTGTGGTTTAATGTCTTCATACAATTATAATTGTTTGAGTGCAATGTACCTATGGCAATCACGCTAGTTGCAAGTTCAATTGAAACAACCAAAAATCCAAAAATAATCTTAAAAAAAGGCTGTCTCACAGAACATTCTTCTGCATTAAGAAGCCATAACAAACCATGCAAATATTGTCATTAAGGTCAGTCTGAAAATGCAACTAGATAGCCTCAATCATAATTTGAAGTCTTTGATATAGTACTATACTATCATCACCGCATTGCCCCATATGGCAGGATGACAAAATCTCCCTGGGAAGGCCCCTATGTCATAACCTACAAGTGTATCTTAAAATATTCAATTTAATTCTTTATCCTAAGGGATCACTAAAACTACACAGCTTATTATCATGCCAGTACTATTGAACAACATTCTTAAATAGGGTGATGTAAGAAATCTTTATGTTCATCAAATAGAAATAATATTGTGAAGGTGACTAGCTCATAAGAATATCCACTCAAATTTACCCTGGGGTAGTACCATAAAAACCCTTTTATATATTAACAAAGTTTATCAATATCACTTACCTATAATAAACTAATTTAAGGTACCTGACACCAACTATAGATAACTTAGTTAAAGTAAAATATATTGAGTCAAGTGACTATAAACTTAATAGCCCTCTAACTGTATACCATCATTTGGATAATACTATGGTTACTTTTTATATCAATCCTTACAATCTGGTACTGAACATTAAATCAAATGTTTCATCACCACCTGGATATTATCTTACATGCGTTACTCCACTGATACCACCATACAATGCTTCTATTCTCATGAAGTTGGAAGTTAATATAAGATATAAATATGCATCTTTATTTTATTAAAATGATTGATTCTAACAATGAGGGTTTGTTTTTAAAAATAGTATATAAAAACCACTTTTTTATAAGTACAAAGAACCATAACTCCATAGCTTGGACCTTGTATCTTAGAACAAACTTATCTGACCCATCTTACATGTTATACTTATCCCCTAACAGATAAACAAAGTACTA
>JAKSZP010017565.1:0-69073 GCA_022478985.1 Massospora cicadina
AGTTAGAATTATTCTCAGGCCCAAAGCTTTGGCCGGTATTTCCAAATAATACTGGATATCATACTCTTAGGAATTTGTTTCCTGTAATCCTGTCCACTCAATCTTCGTTAAGATCCTCTGATGGCAGTCTCCTTCAGCCCAACACACAGTCAGCAGCAATCCCTTAGCCGTGGTTCCCTTTGTCTCTAGATCCCCGCTCAGATCTCTACCCTTCTCTGAGAGTCTACCAATTATTACCTTCTGCAATAATATCCTTGAGATGGAATCTTCACACTAGATGCTGATAGTCTAACTATTACCAAATCTACATTAAAACTAACAATGTTCTAAAGTATTAATGTATATGTTTTTATCTATATTAATGTCTTTTTTAATGTTTATTTTAATGTCTTTTTTAATAAAGTGAATCCTAGGGAATTTATAGGGGATTTGGCCGTCTAACCCCTGGTTGACACCTCTTTAATTAAATGGCAGCTGTTGCCATTGAATCACCCTTCCTTGTCTTGGCAGTGATGGTCTTCCCCATCCTGGCTAGGATTCTGATGTTGGACATTCTCAAGACCTCAAACGAAAAGAGTCAGAAATGTGTCCCTAACGTTTTCCTCTCAATCCAAGCAAATCAACCATAATTGGCTAGCAACCTGCTTAGATAATGGGACTTTTTACCCATTATGGCAGGTCACTTCACCAGACAATTGATTTTCTAGTTGCAGGCGGCATCACTCGCCTTGCAACTCATTAAACATTCCCAATCAGTTGGTGATGGAACCTGACTGATCCCAATTGGTACACCTGATAGTTAATCACTATCAGATGCCCTTATTTCATCAGCCGCTCCACCCAATGAGATATTAGGTATTCATCCGGATCAATCCCCTATGGATATGACCAGACAAATATCCTAAAAAACCCCAAATGTAGTTCCTCCAAAATTCAGGTCAACCAATTTCCAATTCATTTCACTTTAGGGAATTTTCCCCTAGTGATACCAGGTAATCTAGCAGGCTGGGAATATGGGCAAAAATCCCAACACCATATATCTGGAACATTTTATATAGCTGTCAAATACTTTTGATGGCAAATGTGAAGATCAAGCCAATAAATCTTATACTTCAAGGAAGATATTGAATATTTGGGGTTTTTGATAAACTCTGGTGGATTAAACCCTGCAGCTGCAGAAGATAATGTCCATTGAACGATGTTGATCATGATGATTGTTTAGACATACTAATCTTTTTTGGGATGGTCAGCTACTATCAACAAATTTGTCAACAATTTTAACAGAATTTCCAATCTACTATTTAACATACTGAAGGATCCAAAAAAAGGATTTGTGTGGAATAAGGAGGCCCAAGAAGCGTTTGATGAGCTAATAAGATATCTGATGACTAGGCCTTTTCTGAAGTACCCAAATTTTGATTGAGAGTTTATTGTTCAGATGGATGTCTAATTAAAAGCCATCAGAGCCATTTTAAGTTAAGTAGACATTGATGGGGAAGAGAATCTGGTAACAGATATGAGTCAGACATTGATGCCATTGGAAAGGAACTACACTATGATGAAGTGTTAATGATTCACAGTGATATATGCCAGCAAACAATTAAAGTTCATATCATAGTACACACTTCAAGGTTGTCACCAAACAATCATCTCTACGCTGGCTGCATAATCAAGAACCAGAGGGGCGACTGGCTTGATGGGCTTTGAAACTGTAATTCTATGATTTTGAGATAATATTAAGCAGGAGCAGTACATCAGAATGCTGATGGATTATTGAGATTGCCTGCCATTCAAGTCATATACCAGCAACCAGAGGAACTATTCCATTAAATGATCAAAGAAAATATTGGGGATGAACTCCAGGAGATTCAAAGCGCGCTGAAAAAGCATTAAAAAAACCAAGATGAATAAAGGACAGTTGTATAAGTCGATTGACAGTAACAGAATTTTTTATAAACCTAAAGAATGCTTAGAACTTATACAAGCTGCACACAAAGTCATAGGGCATGGTGTCATAAGAAAAAAACGATGGACCATCTACGCCAGTATTATTATTTTGAACTAATCAAATACAATGTCACAGATTATCTAGCCAGTTGCATGCAATGTCAACTCAACAAGCTACGCAAGAATGTGATGGGCACCATCTAGTACGCCCTGGGTTTTCTTGGCACACAGTGTCAATAGATGTGATGGAACCCTTGGGCATTAGTTCTGGGGGATTAAAGTACATTATAGTCATGATAGACCATTTGACCCAATGGGTCAAGATGAAGGCATTGCTCAGAGTAGATGCTACAAGCACTTCAAGATTCATACTAGACCAAGTAGTGTACTGGCATGGATGCCTGCAAGTATTACTAAGCGATAAAAGAAATTAAAATTTATGTCCTACGTGATCCCAAGACTGAACAAACTAATGGGACTCAGGGAGTTGTGTCCATTCATTAATGTCCAGAAATAAATAGAATGGTTAAAGAGTTAACAGAACTCTAGCTACAATGTTGCAAACTGATAGCAGGAAAACTTCCAAATGAGGGTCTTATATGAGTTCAGTTACATTCATACATACTATCAGTTAAGATATGGCAAGAGGGAAAACTCTGTTTAAACTCTTATATAGATAAAGAGCCTCACCACCGCTGATTTTTTTAATCACCAGTGGAACCAGCTTTGAGGATGATGCAGAGCAATATATAACCAGACTGGCGAACATCATGATTGAATTCCAATCAAAGGGATTTGACACAACGTTGAAAGAAATAAATAGAGTAAAGGATAAGGATGATCAAAATTGGCCAGGGAACAAAGAGTACCATGTGGGAGATAGGATTGCCTATTACAATACCCATGGATTTGGAAAAAGAAACAAATTGGATGCCTTTAGTCATTCCATCTGATTTTATTGCTTAGATGGCAACAGATACCCATATGTAAAAAATATCACTGATGTTCATATTATGAACTTGGTCCATACCAGATACTTAAATTATTGGATCTAAGAAAAATTGAAATGACTCCTTGGGGCCTTTATATCTACTGACTATAGGGTAAGTTCCATTGTAAGTGATACATAAATCTGACCCATAATTTCTGGTTAAGCTCAAAAAAGACCTTTGAACTATATTTTCTGGTTAAGGTTTGAAAAAGGACTTCTGAACCGGCTGATGATAGAGTAAGTCCCATTGCAACATAAAATATTTATAAGATAAAAAGTACATATATGAAAATAAGAGAATATAGATATCTATAATAAAGAGATTATCCTTAAAAATAATGAGAAAAATAATAAAAATACATATATGACAAATTTTAATTTTTATCACAATTTTTAGAATATGGTGGTGTTCACACCTTCCAATACCCAGTGGGGAGAGGGGGGATGAACTATGATGGAATTAAAGAAGACTGTGAACTCTTGGCAGGATCAGCTCATGTTGAAACTGGGTCCGCCATAAGGAGGCATAAAAGAGAGTTAGAAGATCTGCTCTTATCAAATATAGAGAGCTCATCCTGGGGGAGTACAGAAACCAAGGAATTGGTGAAGTTGACTGAGAAGATCCTTAAATGGCGTGGAGTCTTAGAAGCCCCACCTGGGGGTATACAGGCTTTTCAGAACATATTATCAGCAAGGTTGCTTCAAAATAGTCCTGGTATGGCATGGGGCCATAGAACTGTGCTCTAAGGAGGCAGCAGCGAAGGAGGTTAAGAGGAAACATTCTAAGGGAAAGGAGCATGCTTAGATGCATCAAGTGAGAAAAAAGAATATTTACTATGTGAGATCAATTCAAACCATTCTGGATGACTCAGGCCTGGAAACAAAGCGGCATCTGCCTCTGAGAATCTATCATCACTGGATAATTCAGTCAATTGGTGGATGTGCTAGAATTTCAGTATGCCCACATAATCCAGCTTAAATAATTATATAATTATCTGCTTTATCCGCTGGGGGTGAATTAACATAGAAGATGTGAGAGTTATCATAGGATATGATAGCATTGTTAGCTATAGACCTAATGGGATAATAACATATCTTCCAGGGTTTGATTCCACCGGATTACAGATGTGAGAGTTATCATAGGATATGATAGCATTGTTAGCTATAGACCTAATGGGATAATAACATATCTTCCAGGGTTTGATTCCACCGGATTACAGATGTTCTGTCAGGATGATTCCTGACATGTATTACAAGTGGCACAATTATTGATTTAACAATTTATAATTTAATTATATATTGTATGAGTCAAATGGAGTTTGTCACCAATCAATTAAGTGTTTATTGTAGTTGCTGGGTGTAAACAACGTTCTTGGTAGCAACTTGCAGTTACTCTTTAGGTAATATGACCTGCTGTTAATGGGTAAAAGGTTCCACTATTTAAGCAGGTTGCTATCATAGTAAGGATAATACTGGTGTTGAGTGAAGGCGTTGGGACACGTTCTTCAATTCAACGCAGAAAGGGGCATGTTCTAGTCAGCGGCGAAATATGACTGAATGGATGAGAAAAATCACTGTTTTAGATATCTCCAGAGGGCTAATCCATTGGCGATGGCTGTCATTCCTATTGGGATGCCAACAGAAGAGTTGGGCGCTAGAATTACAACATATATCCCCTGTTTTTTATTATAAAACAGTAGCATTAAGTTCACTTGGAATAAAATCTAAATAGATTTTGCAATTTATATTGGTTACTACTGAGATTATAGTGAAAGAGAAAAGTTTTCTCTTATCTATTTGTCATTTGCAACTCTTTAGATTAGAGTTGAAGGGAAAAGTTCTCTTATCCAAGTGTCTCTCAGCTACTCAGTAGAAAGTTGAAGGAAAAGGTTCCCTTAATCTCTAGAAGGATCTTAAAGTATCAGAAGGTAGAGCTTCAGAACCAGTCTTGCTTTGAAGATGGTACTCAATTAGGTTGTAAAGATCTCAACTAGGATGATAGTCTTCACACTCTTGTTAACCCATTCATTTACTATATCAATAAACTATTCAACGCACACATTAACCTGTGCAGTAAATTCAAAAATGATCACATATGGATAACTTGCATAAGATAAGTTCACAGCAATACTACTCTTTAAACCCCATATCACTTGTTTTCAATTTATAGCTTAAGCATGCAATAATTTTCTATTTAAAATCAAGATAAGCTTTATCATGAAAACTCTTCTAGTAATTAAATCTTTTGTTAGCCCTGTTTTTTAAATCCTTCCAATCTGGGCACTAATTAACATCCTAAAACTTCTCGTATATGTCAGATGATTTTCTTAAATAAACTTATAATACTTCTTTTCTTTTTGACCTCACATAAAGTTTTATTTATGATGAATATGCGGTAGTTGGTAAAAACCTGTACCATCTTACAGGCAGTTAGTCCAGCCTAAGATCTGCCCGAGCACAGTTTCACCTTGAATGGATTACCATATAATTTTCTCATATTGGGTCTCATCCTAACATTAGCGTTCAAATTAATTTAAGTTTGCATTCAACGTTGACTGGTAATTTTTATCACTCTTGGGGTAACAGGACTGAAAAACTAATATCCAGGTGCATTCTATAAAATGAGGTTTTACTGTTGAACTTTAAAAAGTATTATGAACAAATCCTACTATAATATAGACTGTGTATAATTATACATTTGTGATCACAAGTTCTCTTACTTAAATTATAGTTTAGCAAGTCTAACACTTACCTAATAGTCAGGTAGATAACCATCAGTTACTTGTCAAGCATTTTATCCTTAAGATCAGGTTTTAAAGGACCGGATTAAATTTATATTTAGGCTGATTAAGGCGTATCACTATGAGGAAAGGATACCCCAGTGGTAGAATATGGGCTCACTACCACTGCCTCCCTAAGTTTGATCCCAGTAGATGAACTTTGGGTAGGGGATGATTATGACTGTGTTGGCGGTGTGCATCAATGCCCCAAACTGAGATAGCAAATAGCAAGGATGTCCATGGAGTGCTTGGCCTATCATGTCATGCATGGAGGTTTTCCAGGTTTTATTCTCCTTTCCCATTAATTTGAATCCCCTCCATTGGTGCAGTATCATCCCCAGGTTGGCCCACCTCAAATAAATAAAATAGTTTAAGGTGTATCACTATGAGTATTATAGCCTTTAAAATGTTTCTGTTGGGTTTTGTGTTAATATGCAAAGATAATAGACAACCTTTAGCTCAAATTTTGGTTAACGGGGTTTAATCATAATAAAATGATTCTGAGGTTGATAATGATGCATATTAGGTACCAATTGGGAATAAGTTAAGCTTGGAGAACAGTAAAGTTCTTTATAAGAGCTTTTATTTTCACACTAGTAACAAGCCCTAAAACTTGACTTAGCAGTCCAGCATCTTAACCTGGGTATACTTTAACTATATACATTAATGTGTTTCAAGATCTGATGGAGGCTAGTTCATCCATTTTACTGATTTGTCCAACCTTTACAAGGTACCCTTACTAAGTTGTTTTATGATTATGAATTGTACGATTGATTAATTCACATCGTCTCTCTCACTCAAATAGTAAGGCAAAATAAATTAAAGTCTAAGTCTAAGGATTTACAAGTATTTTAGTTTGATGATATACAATAAGAGTATTTTCACCTCTAAGAATTGAGAGGATGTATTTGGAACAATAAAAAGTGGAGGTTTGAGATTAAAGCTCCTATAAACAACACTAAGTGAGTTGGTTCATCATTTCAGCGCTTTACAGGGTTCTGGTATATAATTTTTCAGGGTTAGGTATTCCACCTTGCATTAAATTATCATGGTTGGGAAGTCTACTAGATCCTTGTTAAACTCATAGCATGTATAATAAAAAAAGCTTGACGCTTCATTAAAAAGTTATTTTTGTCAATCCACAAATCCAGTTTTTTATTGGTAGGTCTACTTTGGAGCATTCCCGCTTATGACCCATTCCATTTTTTAAACTTAACCCTTTCAATGATTTGACGCATATATGCGTCCAAAAAACGAGGGGTATGTAAATCTAAAAACGCATATATGCGTCCAATAAAAATGAGATTTATATAGATTTATTTCAAAATTTATTGAATATTCGTGTTACGACAAGGACCAAAATGAGCTTAAAAAGTGTGAACATGGCTAGAAAATTCGTGCCAACTTTAAGGCCAAAAAACGGATGATTTTTTTGAAAATCAGTGAAAGTATTAATTAATTTTCTAGATTTAAAATTTTCAATGATGCTCAAATTATGGTTAAAAATTTGGCTACGGTTAAGTTTTTGACCTTGAACTTTTCATCACAACCATCATTTTCTAAACCTTCCGGAGTCAAGGGATTAACAGTTGCCATATCAGAAGATAAGTTACAAAACTATGGTGGATAATTATTAGTCTATAAATCAAACTTTTACTTTGGGTGCCTTTATGGGTCACCTAAGTTCTACCTTATGGAGACTGTAATTTTAAAGTATATAAGGTATGGTCTACCAACCTGCTATCAACAGCAACTAAAATCGATTATACTTATATGAGATGGAATGTGGGAATTAAGAGTTAGATGGCACAGGATTTTGGGATTGTGGTAATAAATGGTTTCTCTGGGTATTTATCCTTATAAATACCTTCTGCATTACTTTAATATCTATTTACTTGCTACTAGTTGGAAGCCGATATAAGGTCTGTTTGCCATTTAATTGTTGATACTTTTTTACAGTCTCAAAATTTATTTTCTATCTTTTGAAATCTTTCAGTTATGGTAAGGGAAATCTAAATACCTTTAAATGTCAGCTGATGACCGTTCCTGTGCCAAAGCTGATAAACCCAATCCACGCAAAATGCTTCAAAAGGCCACTTATGAAATATAGGCAACTTTCTGATTACATCACATAAGTCAAACTAAGTAATAATTAATTGGGTAACTGAAAGTGGATTTTGTTTATTGAAGGGATTTGAATAACTCATAGTTTACTTAATTCCAAGTTTTGGTATCCAATGATGAGGTAATAATAACTGAATCAATTAATGATATTAGATTAGCCCATTTGGATACTCAATGAGATTACCACATAGTTATAGCTTCCTCCCATTTGATTGAAATTGACTTCCAATCCACCCTCCTAGGGATGAGATTAAAAGGTTCATTGGTTATAACGGTGGGCCTATACTTATAAGCCTTTTTGATGAAGTGTAATTTTGCAATTAAAACTATGGTAATTTAATTTAATCCTACCAATCGTTATAGAAGGTGTAGATGATTTCAGGTTGAAATCTGTAATTTTTTTTGGGAAAAAAAGAACCTCCTTTAAAAAAGCTCTAAAAAGTATGAAATAATTAAGAAATTAAGCCTACTCAATAAAACCCTTTTTGAAGTCAGCGCCATATTTTAAACTGAATTATAGAATTTTGCTCACAAATACAAATTATATCTTATGTCTGGATTGGGTCCAAGTGTAAACTATAAGCAGCTTAGAATAAATAGTACTGAGTATATAAATTATAAATACCTATTATAAGTCAGTTAAAATTTGGTGCTGACTTCAAAAAAGGGTTTTATTGAGTAGGCTTAATTTCTTAATTATTTCATACTTTTTAAAGCTTTTTTAAAAGAGGTTCTTTTTTTCCCAAAATTTTTTTTGAGAAGGTTCTTTTTCCCAAGAATAACTTTACCCCTAATTCTTTTTTCCTCAAAAAATTAGTGCATTTTTAAAAGTGGCTCTTTTTCCTACTTCTATTAAATATTACTATCTCTATCTATTGTTTTTGCCCTTTACTATTTCTTTATAAAAGTACAACTTATTGTGCATATATTATATATAGTATCTTATAAAAATATATACTAATAATTCATTTTATTAAATTTAGTTGATTTTTTGGTCAAATTATACTAAATTTACTGATCACCATCTACAATAATCCATTTTATTAAATTTAGATGATTTTATTGGTCAAAATATGTCAAATTTACTGATTGCCATCTACAGTAATTCATTTTATTATATTTGGTTGCTTTTATTAGTCAATCTATGTAAATTTATTGATCGCTATCTAAAATAATTTATTTCATCAAATTTAGATGAGTTTATTAGTCAAATTATGCAAAAATGATAGCCATCTATAATGATTTAAGCTCGTCCCGCTATGAGCTCATACTGACTGAATTTTGAACATACCCCCCAGCCATAGGACTTATCAAATGTGCAACGAAGCTATCGCTTCACCGATGCCGGAAAAAATTTATCCGGAGTTGTGTTAGTCCCACAAGTATCCATCGCTTTCGCCCATTTTGATATATTTACTAAATTGATAGGCAGACACTTGCCCAATACTTACAAAAGTAAAATGGGATCTAAGTTGAAGCATCCTCGATTTTTGGAGAAGATGATCATCCAAATCGGTCCAGTATTTTCAGAGTTATGCGCGAACAAACATCCAAAAAAACATACAGGTCGAATTGGTAACCCCTTCTTTTTCAAAGTCGGTTAAAAAGGAAAAAAAACATACATACAGGTCGAATTGAGAACCTTCTCCTTTTTCAAAATTGGTTAGAAAGCTTAATGATTAATTGTCACTGAGGTTATGGTCGTGACGTAATCCAAACAGACGTCATTTTGTATTCATACACACCTATTTTTAGCACTAGTGGTGCCCAACCCAAAATTCATTTACATCTTGCATTCTGTAGTTTGATTATGGTTATCAAAAAGTACCGAGGCAGTGAGTTTGAGCGGCAAACTGAATATTTTACCAAGTATAAAATTCGAGTTGAATTTATAGTCGGTGAATTCCACCTTTACATTAATTTAAATAGCGGATGGATTCATCTATAAAACATATGTCCACTTGGATCACTGAAACCGATGAGTTAAGCTTCTTCTATTTATATATCGGTACCTTCCACGTCTCGCCAGAATGAAAATGTGTAGGTTTACAAATATTGTCACGCCCTTCAACCCCTAAGGGAAACTCCAGGTTTGCCGTAGATTTATTCAACTCGATGTTAAATGTAAGGAACCCAAGGTTTTTATTCATCTCCTTGGTGGTTAGAATAACGTCTAAGGTTTGGTATTTTTTGAGTGTATCGTAAAGCTTGGGGGTCAATTGGTTTCTATCGGTTCGGTCTCCATTTTTATCGACTTTGGAAAACTAATTTAGAAGGTCAGGTCGAATTTATACCCTTTTAGTTTAGTATTTTAGGTGCATGCTTATTTTTCATCCGGCTCGTCATTTTATTTTTCGCATCTCTATGTTTTTTGCATAGAAGGCTCGGTTGATAAACTATAGCCCCATTAACTTTTGGTGAATAGTTTGGTACTACAGTTTGGAATTTATAAGCGTGATTTGTTTGGGGTTGGGCATCACCGTACCTTTGCTTGGGTTTCCCAAGTTTAGAAAATAATTCATAGCCGCTCTAGTTGCTCCTCGGCCTTGGTTACCCTCGCTGTTAAATAAATCTTTCCGTCTCAATACCCACTGTTTAGTATTTGGACTGGACCTTTGACCTCCGTCCTTAGTTTTTCGCGCGCCTCGCTCAGCCCGATATGAGTTCTCAAAGTGTACCAAGCTACCTCGACGGTCCGGGACGGAATCTGGCGAGTTCCTCCCGCTCCGAACACGGGGCCCAGGTTGCCTCGGCTGCGGTTGAAGTTAAAACCGACAAAGGGTCAGGGCAATCGATAATAAGCGTACCAGCCCCACCCCCACCCTCCCCCGGTTAACTAGGCCCCTCGTCGTTGCCGCTGTGGTCGCTTGCTTGGCCTCCTTTCAGTTCGGCTACCATACCGGCGAGCTGAATACGCCCAAAGACGTTTTCACCGGGTGTGCCCCCGGCGCTCTGGAAGAGGCGGGGTGGCTCAAGTGGCTTCCTAAATGCATCCCCATGTCCGAGTTGGAGTTTTCGGTGGTCACGGGCATGCTCCCTATGGGTGGCGTGGGTGGGTCGCTGTTTGGGGGTTTGTTGATGGACCGCCGCGGCCGCCGCGGCGCACTTGTGTGGGCTAATATGCTTTTGGCGCTCGGCTCCCTGTGTATGACGCTGTCGGTTGGGCTGTTGACGATGACCTTTGGGCGGCTGTTGGTTGGGATTGCGGGCGGGATCAGCTTGGTGGTGGTGCCGGCGTATCTGGCCGAGGTGGCGCCGGTGGAGCTCCGGGGGACCTTTGGGGTTTGCAGTCAATTTATGCTGGTGTCGGGGATCGTCGTTTCGCAGTCCCTCGGCCTGGCCTATGCAGACATTTCCCGTTGGCGGGCCATCCTTGCCGTGGGCACGCTGGTCTCTTTGATCCAGGCGTTGGGGCTGCCGAGCTGCCCCGAGTCCCCGTGGTTTCTTTTCGGTAAGCCGGGGCACGTTGCCGAAGCCGAACGCGTCCTGAAGAAGTTGAGAGGGCACTCGGAGATCGAGGCCGAGATCTCCGAGCGTGGCCCTCTCCAGGGCAAAGCTACCGTCCCCAACTATGGCACCATCCCCGCGGATGAGCCGTCCTCCGGGACTTTGGCGCCGCTCAGCCTCGTTGAGCTATGCAAATCGAAGCACTATCGGCATGGGCTGCTTATGCTCTTGTTTCTACACCTAACGCAGCAGCTGTCTGGCATCAACGCCATCATGTATTATTCCACTACCATCCTAAGTACCACCTTTAAGGAGCGTGCCAAATTGGTCACCGTCCTCATCAACGTCTTCCAGCTGCTCTTCACCTTTGTCGCCACCCAGGTGGTGGAGCGATGGGGGCGCCGCACTCTCTGATCTTGAGCTCGGGGGCGATGGGCTTGTTTTCGGCCCTGCTCGCCTGGGCTATCAACGGGGGGTACCCCACCCTTTCCGCCATCGCGCTCTTTATGGCGGTGGGCTCCTTTGCGTTGGGCTTGGGGCCGCTGCCGTTTCTCCTGGCGTCGGAGCTCCTCGACTCGGCGGCCCTCGGGGCGGCTTCGGCCCTTGGCCTCACCACCAACTTGGCCTTCAACTTTGGGGTCGCCGCGGCCTTCCTCCCCGTTTCGGCCGTGTTCCCCGCGGGCCAGCCCGGTTCGATCTTCTTCACCTTCTCGGGCTGGCTTTTAATCAGCGCGCTCGTCTTCTATCGCCTGTTCCCCGAAACTCGCGCCGCGTCCCCCCAGGCCAACCTTGCGGCCCTCTCGGCCAAGATCCGCTCCTTATTCGCTTGATGCCATTCCATACCTATAGGGTGGGCTCACCCCGATCCGCTGGCCACTCGATCCTTACCGGTTTGCCTATAAAATATTAATTTTATCTTAGAGTGGGAGGTGCGACTTGGTTTTATTGTTGGTCCCCAGGTTCCACGGCATGCCATATATACCATTTTTTTCAATTTCAACATTTTGCACTTTAATTTCAACATTTCACACTTCAATTTCAATATTTTGCATTTCAATCTCAACATTTACACTTCAATTTGAACATTTAATAGGCTTGCCTCTATTTCGGTGGGAATAATTAATAAAATCAGTTCAAAAATTGCGTTGGAACTAGTTTGTAAAAGGGTGAAATTGATTTATAAAATATTGAACTTGAAATATAAAAAGTTGAAATTGAAATTTAAAATATTAAATTGTTATGTAAAATGTTGAAGTTGAATTGCAAAATATTAAAGTTGTTATATAAAATGTTGAAATTGAAGTGCAAAATATTAAAAATGTTATATAAAATGCTGAAATTGATCTGCAAAAGGTTAAAATTTAAGGAAAAATGACATACAATAAATTACGCTTAGCGACTTATATCAAATTATAGATAAGGTTGGCAATGACAGCTTATTTTTTATATTTGAAGATGAGTGATTTTTATTCCTCCCCTTAGATTATCTAAGAATAATGCTTCTAGTAGCCAAACATTTTTACTCAGGGGTTTACAGTTGAGATGATTAAGTTTAACAATCAAGCCCTTTATAATACTTTATTATCTAGTCATGTAAGCCTGCTGTATCATTTGACTAAATCCGGTTTGTACTGGGCATATGGTATTGATTGTGAGCTAGTTAAACCTTTGGTTAGCTTGTATGATGATGTTAAAATCTGGGCCACTTAGATGGTAGCTCGCTTCTGCTCCCTGATCTTAACTGCATAGATCCTTGACCACTTGCGTTGATTGACTGAAAATTAATAAACTGGGGCAATAATAGTATGAAGACTATTAATAAAGTTGATTTCCCAAAAGCCACATTTAGTAAAGGGTCCAACACTAACCAGGTGTTTCTTCCTCTTGAAAATATGTTTGAACAGGTAGGGAACAATTCCCTATTCTCTTTATGCAGAGCCAAGCGGAGATTTTATAACAACTTAAGGATATCAATCCTCACACTTTTATTCAAGAGTAGGCTATACAAACAATGTATAAATAACTAAGCTATTATTAGTATAAAATCATCTTTTTGTTAAGAAGATTAGGGGTTTTATAATATAATTGGTGCACAGCTTTTCAGCTGTCTACTGGAATCAATTAATTATCCCCCTAAATTGGATTGACCCTTGAGTTTTAGGCACCAATTCTTAGCGGGCATCTTTGCATTGATTTTCTATGCTAACATAATCCTTGGCATTTGGTGACCAATTTATTGGTTTCAGAAACTTGATACCAATTGATTCAGGTTTATTTGCCTTATGACAATTCTACCATTTGATACAAGTATTAGAACACCTGGGCGGTTTCCAACATCTCCCCATCCATTTTCTCTGAATAATTCTTCATAATAAGTTGACTGACAGGTGTTGCTCCCTCATCAAATTCTTGCTCAATACTGTTTGGGATGATCCCAACAAAAATAGAATAATATTTTAGTCAGCGACCATTGCTGAAAATTAGATTGTAACCACCAATTGAAGAATTGATTAATCAGTCAATGGGTTAGATAATGTGGTGTTGAGATTCTGATATGACTGGATGATAAAACCTAAATAGCTATGGCAGATTGGCTAAAATCTACCAACCATGATCAATTGAGTACAACTATTTAAGCACCTTGAGATGAGGCAATATTGGGTCTGGAAGGATAATTATTGGATTGCCTTCAAATTATGCAATAAGGCAATGTTGACATTTGACAAATATTTAGTGGATCACCTTGGACTAAGGCAATAGGGAATTTAATAATAGCATACTATTCCAGAGAAATTTGAATATGGTGGAACCATATAGTCTAAGGCAAAGGATTTTATTGGCCAAAGTCACTGATATATAAGCAAAATGGGATGATTGAAGAAGTGAAGTTGCTATTAAGAAAGAGGAAAAAAGAGCAGAAGTAATCTGCTATTATTAATTTTAATAAAGAAGTGTTGTCAGAGCAGTTTGCTTCATGTCTTATATATTTTTTATTGTTTGTTTTGAGGGCCAACAATCCTCACATTATCAGTCCATTGCTCAGTGGGTTTGACCCTATGTGACCCCTACAGCGTAACTCAAATAAATCACCAAAATTATAACATTGGTGCTCACTACAGGGGGCCCATTGCTCAAACCACTAAAAATTAAAAATTCTACAGTTGCCAGCCATGTTGCATCAGGCCTGCTTTGATGGGGAATCCTCACAGCACGCTGTACCAGCTGAATATGCAGAACTTGAGCTTGCTTTAGATGCAGTGCTCAAGAAGCAGGATGAGATACTTCAGGAGCAGAACAACTTAATGAACCATTTTGACAACAGGTTTAGTCAAATGTGGGTCCTTGGACAACAAACATGCAACTTTCTATTTTCCTGCACTGCACTACTGAATGACTGCATTGCATAGAGCTGAAATTGGATGGTAACTCCCATCCCACTCATTGGAAAGTGGATGAGCAACAAGGGTCTGCTCAGGGAGAATTGTTTTATGGAAATATGACACTGGCTACCCTGCTGCAGAGCTATTCACTGAAATTGCAGGCAGCATGAACTACTTTATTCAAGAGGGCAGCTATGGAGACGCTTATGTATCAGACAACCAATTTCCATAAGTAATGGTTATATTGCCCACCAAAGGGACCCATGTTACCACTGAATCAGCGGACAGATCAACCACCATTGGGCCTACTGGACCAGATCCTCATCAAGATACTGCTTATGGGTCTCAACCCATTCCTCAGTTCACTCCAAAGGGTTACAGTTATGAGCGAAAAGAAGAGGTTTGCATTGAAAAACTGCCTCTGTTCAATTGTAATTGGAATATCCATGGTTTCTTTAAACGATTTGATTTTGTGGTGGAAGGAGCCTCAGATCAGCATAAAGCTAAACTGTTAATACCCGCCTTAGATATTGGGAGTGCTGAGCAAGTCACCTGCTATCTTCCAAGAAGTACCGTTACATACCAAGAAGTGAATGGTACTGTTCTGTGGTTGTTTGGGGCTACCATAAAGAAATGCAGTGAAAGGCTAAATTCATGACCATTGAGTTTCAATGTAATGATACCATCACTGTGTTTGCTGACCATTTTATGGCGGAAGCACATGTGCTAGTAAGGGATGGAACTTTGTATAAATCTGATGTGTGAATCACAATGACCTCCACAGTGAAACCATATTGCAAGCGTTACAGTGTCATGACTCCAATTTTGGAGGACAATGTACCCCTGCTCAAAATTATTCAGTTCCTGCATTATCTATCCGCTACCTTCTCTCCACCCAATAAAGAGCAGAAGCATACCACCGCTGTTGCCAGACTTTCTTGTTTGGGGAGAATTCTTCCACCCTTTTCAGATTCCAACTAGCAACTTACCATCTTATTATAGTCATGGACCTTGCCCTCAGCCGAGTTACCCCCAGCAGACTGACTTTCACTACAGCCCTGCTTATGAAAATCGTCAGCATCCCAACTACCAACCTAGTCTAATTACGTTGACCATCAGCAATCACCCTACTGACCTGGCCCTGGTTACGCTAATCAGCAACAATCAAACTATTAGCCCAGCCCTTTTTTAATAACCAAGGATGTGGACTCTACAGGGTTAATTTTTTTGAATGTAGCCACACTGGCACCTTGCACAGAGTTACCCTCACTATCAAGTTCATTACATGCAACTGGATCAATACTACCAGTGAAAAGATGGATCGGAGTAGATAAGGGACTATCTAACTTTGCTAATCCAACCCCAAAAGTCCCACCTGAATCAATTGCTGTACATCCAATGAAAGTCCTTCAATATGATGACAGTTTTTTATACCAGCAACCAGTTGGAGAAGTGAACATACTGACACAATCACAAGCCAAGGCTGCAGCGGATGAAGAACCTCAGGAGCAACTGAAGCCATATGCCTGCTAAATGTTCAATCGAGCTTCCTCAGACAAGCTGGATCCAGTCTTAAATGCGCAAACCTGAAAGGAGTAAACGTCGCCCTTCTGATTGATGCTATTGTTAAAGAATCCCTAAAGTTGGTGAGGGGATTATGAGTTTCTTTGGAAAAGAGATCCCATAAATGTTGAAATATGAAACAATTAATAATCTTCTTATTCTGAGTGTACATACGTTTAAAAATTTTTGTAGAAAAATAGATTTAACGCTATAATAGATACAGGCTCTCACGTTAAAATAGTTTCTACTAAGTTGATGGCAAAGTTGATGATAAAGCCTGATGTGGACCATTAAATGGTGTACAGGACTGCTGGAGTGATAATCACGGTCTCTGAGGGAGCGTACAGCGCATTACCTTTGCAGTTTGGATCCATTGTCATTAGAGTTCCAGAAATAGTGCTACCCAACAATAACTATGACCTGCTAATTGAAACTGCTTTCCTGTGACACTTTGGGGCTGTCATCAATATGAAAGAGAAGACCTTGAAAATTCTAGGGCAACGGATTCCAATTTACTTTACCTCTAGTAGATTGCCAAAGGATCTAGTGCATGTCATGGTTGAATGACTTAATAGTGGGAACAGATGCTAAAAACAAGGCTGGGTGACAGGAGGCCCAGAAGGTGAAGCTTCAGGCTCTTCCTGACCTGAAACACACCTTAGATCAACGCTGGGTGCAAGCCAAGCATGCCCAGGTTGATACTAATGGGGTGCAAAACGCCCAGCCTCTGATCGCGGCCCAGGCACTAAAACGAACAATTTACATTTATGAACAAGGATGGTTTGATTCACTTGGTTGGAGAGCAAAAGTTCGAGTCCTGCTCTAGCTATGAAATTCTAAGCTCAGGTAAAATACAGCTTCAATCAATTACTCAAGTGAAGGCACTCTCAGTGTATTTTACTAAAACAGATGGAAGCATCTATTTATTGGAGCGTCAAGGCTTGGGCGCATTTCCGCAGAGCCCAGATTTTCCTGACACACTATAAATATGTTTTTGCGACCAACATTCCTTGTTGGTCAACTTTCTTTAATAAATTTAACCGTTATTTTACATTTTTTTACAATGGTTCCTTGGGCAAACATGGTGGTGGACCTCTTTAGGACGGTCTCCAACTATGTGGGCCACTACCTATTATCACAATTTACCCAAATTCCAGGTGCTTTCTTGGGCCATTTAGGTCCCCTCCAGACCAAGACACCCACATCTACTCACTCCAAGTTACCCTCAGCTATGGACCCCCTGTTGGTGTCTACTCAAGTTGGGAGGTTTCTTACTTACCTGTTCTCATATGTGGTGCTTTACACCCTCGCCTGGGTTACCTCCTGCTCAAGCACCATTCTAGGTGCCTCATTCCCTATTTTCTTAACGGCTAGTTCCCTAGCAATGTGGGTTCACGCTCCACATCACTTTGCTGGGAACAAGAGAGTTATAGACACTCTCTTGACAGTGCATATGGGCCGTATCAATCTTGCTTATAGTGATGGGGTGATTCTGGTTTGTTATCATTGACTATAAAGCAAGACTCAGCTCCTTCCCTAGCAGATATACAAATATCAAGGGCTACCTCTCCAAGCTGCTGGGCCTATATCTATTCCTTCCGGACATCAAGTCATAGTGAACACAGAGTTAGAGGTGAAAGTGCCATATGGGCTCTATGGGGAGGTCATTAGGCCCTATCAGAAAACGCGACTTGAGCCTCATGTGGCTCCAATAACATACTCTCAGGCCATGGGGAGATCAAGGTTTTGTTAGCAAATCTTCAGTATGAACCGATGAAAATCCTCAGATACCAAATAATGGCATATTTACACTTGACCTCAATCAATGAGGTCCTTAAGTTCATGAGTTTGGTTCATTAGATGGATTTGGTATAACCGTCAAGTCACCACCTGATATAATGACAGTGGTGCTGTGTGAGAATTTTATAGGGTTACCAGAAGAACAAAAAGACCAAGCGATAGCTTTAATCCATAAGTATAAGGAGATCCTTATGTTTATGACCATGATTTAGGGTGCGCTCAGGGGGTGGTCCATTGATTGGGCACTGGGAATCATCCTCCCATCATATCTTAGCCAATCCGCTGATTGAGGGCATCTGAAGACGTTTTCAATAAGGAAATTGTTAAGTTTCTGGAGCAAGGGATTCTTGAACCATCCAAGCGTCTGTGGGCTTTGCCCATTCTGATTGTAAAAAAGAAGTATGGCACCAACCAGGTGGTGATAGACTACCATGAGCTCAACAGTATTACAAAGAAGGACTCATATCCTTTTCCTCAGATTAATGATGTGTTGGATAGGTTAGGAAGAGCTCATAACTTCTCAGTGATGGATTTGATTTTGGGTTACTGGAAAATCAAGCTGCCCTCAGCAGAACAGAAATGCGACATAATCACATTTAAAGGCCTTTTCCAACTGACTCATATGCCACAAGGGCTTTGTAATGATCCAGCTACATTCCAACCAGCCATGGACATCATCCTTGGTGACCTGAAGCTGTCATGTCTCCTCATATACCTCAATGATATCAATATTTTTTATTAACTTTTTCTGAGTACATTGATCATCTAGAAGCACTATTCCACCAGCTCGCTGAAGCAAACCTCAAGATAAAGCCTCAAAAATGTAGCTTCTTCAAGAACCATATGGAATACTTGGGGTTTGTGGTAGACTCCTAGGGGCTGAAACCACAGCGGGAAAGGTGGATGCCATCCAAAAAATGACTATACCAAACAGTAAGCGCAACATACAGGTATTTTTAGGAATGGTCAGCTACTACCAGTGCTTCATCCCTAACTTCAGTTGTATTGGGGGCCGCTATTTAAGTTGTTAAAAAGGATGCTGCGTTTGAATGGATGGTTCATCATCAATACTCCTTTGACACACTTTAGACAGCGCTGATCAGTGCACCGGTGCTACGCTATCTGAACTTTGACAAAGAGTTTATTGTTCAGATAGATGCATCCCTTTCCGCTGTTGGGGAGGTCCTTTCTCAGAAAGATGATGAGGAAGAGGAGCATTTCGTTGCATACTGAAGTTAAAGCCTGAACTTCCATGAGCGTAATTATACTGTGACTGAGTAGGAGTGCTTAGCGGTAATTTATGCGTATAAGAAATTTAGGGTCTACCTGCATGAGGTGAAGTTTAAAATTATAATGGATCACGCGTTGTTACGTTGATTGCAGAACCTCAAGGAGCCTGAAGGGCGTCTAGCCCAATAGGCTCTTAAGATTCAGGCTTATAACTTTGAGATCCTCCACTGAACAGGTGCAAAACATCAGAATGTCAACTGTTTGTCTAGATTGCCAACCATCACTGGGATTGCGGACCTCAGCGATGTGATGTACAATAAGATGGTCAGTGGTAAATAAGACAACGAACCACCCCAAGTAATAAAAGTGTTGATTGAGATGTGAGTAAATACCTTCCAATGGAATGGGGAACTATACAAGCGGATTGGTGATTCTACAATGAACTTTCTGAGACCCTCAGTATGGCCTGGTATCATTATGAGCGCACATAAGGCAGTAGGAAATAGTGGAGTTCACAAAACAATGGAACTGTTGTGCCCTCAGTACTATTGGGAAAGCATGAACTTTAATGTGCTCAAAACCATTTCAAGTTGCCATCAGTGCCAAGTGGAAAAGCTGTTCCACCAGAAGACCTCATACCAGTTAGTGAAACCAATTTTGTTTGGCATACTGTTTCCCTTGATGTCGTTGGTCCTTTACCAACATGAGCTAACTGGTCCAAGTACATTCTGGTGAAGATTGACCAAATGACCAGTTGGGTTGAAGCACAGGCAATAAAAGATTTGGGGGCGGTTAAAGAGGCCAAGTTTGTAATGGAATGTATTATCCAGTGACATGGCTGCCCTCAGTTCATTCTTATCAATAATGAACCCAACTTTACCTCACACATCCTTCCAAAGTTGAATGAGCTAATGGGCATCCACAGGGTTCTGATGACCCCATATCACCATGAGTCTAACGGAATGGTCAAATGGGTCAATGTGACATTGGTGAACATCCTTCAGAAGCTGGTAACCAATAGACCCTCTTATTTGAGTTCCCTTCTGTCTATCACCATCTTCACTTATAACATTAACTATCATTATACCACGAGGAAGATCCCCTTACAACTATTATATAGACAACACCCCGCCCTTCTGACCCTGCTCTATTCTTGCATAGAAGATACTGGTGGAATGGATCCCCATTGTTACTTGACTAATGTAGCTGACATGCTTATCAAGTTGTAAATGAAAGCGTACTCCTTCAGCTTGGCCAAAAAGATCAAGAATTGGGCCATTGATCAGGTACAGCACCAAGGGTTAGCTCTGTTCCAAGAAGGCGAGATGGTATTGTTCCACGACCAGAACAGGTTTAGGCAGAAATACAAGTTGGCCAACATTTAGATTGGTTCATTTGAAGTAATTAAGAAAGTGGGCGTTGACACCTACAACACTAAAGACACAGTGAGTGGTCAGATCATCCATCATGTGCATGCAAAGTTCCTCCAAGCATATAAATAATAGGAGACATATTGTCCAGTCAAAGGGTGGGTAATTTTGAGATTCTGATATGAATGGATGATAAACCCTGAAGAGCTATGGCGGATTGGCGAGAATCTGCCAACTCGGATGATATCTATGAGTATTTGAGCACCTTGAGATGAGGTGATATGGGATATAACAGGTTAAAATTGGATCGCCTATAAATAAGGCAATTAGGCGATGTTGACATTTGATGAATATTATTTAAATTGCCTTAAATTATGGCGATAGAGAATTTAAGAAAACCATCTCAAAACCAATGAGAATATGGTGGAACAGAATAGTCCAAGCTAAGAACGGTATCATCTAAAGTTGCTGATATATAAGCAACATGGAGCAATTGAAAGAGTAGGTTGTTAATAGTTTAGCGAGAGCAGAACAGCGAGAAACTGCTTTATTTATTAAATAAAAATAAGCGTTGTCAGGGCAATTGCTCCATAAGCACTATATTATTAAGTGTGTTTGGAGAACTGATGATCTTCACATCATCCATCCATGGTTCAGTGGGCTTGACCTGTGCAACCCTTACAGAGTATCCTAACGGTATTGCCAAAGATTATATTACCCTTAATAAAACTTTATTATATAGTCATATAAACCTGCTGTATCATTTGACTGAATCTGCTTGTACCGGGCATAAGGTATCTGTTGTGAGTTAGTTAAAACTTTGGTTAGCTTGTATAATGATGTTAAAATCTGGGCCACTTAGATGGTAGCTCACTTCTGCTACCTGATTTTAACTGGACAGATTCTTTACCACTTGCGTTGATTGACTGAAAATTTATAAACTGGGGCAATAATAGTATGAAGACTATCAATAAAGTTGATTTCCCAAAAGCCGCATTTAGTAAAGGGTCCAACGCTAATCAGGTGCTTCTTCCTTTTGAATATATGTTTGAACTAACAGGGAACAATTCCCTATTCTCTTCACGAAAAGCAAGTGGTTTTTGATAACAACAAAAGAAGGATATCCAATCCTTGCACTCTTATTCCAAGAGTAAGCTATAAAAAATGTACATACAACTAAGTTATTATCAGTTTTTATCTGCTTCTATTAGGGGATAATTGGAGATTTATACAGTATAATTGGTGCACAGCTTTTATAGCTATCCATCGGGATCAATTAATTATTCTTTAAATTAAATTGACCCTTGAGTTTTAAAATTGAATCTTGGCAAGTACCTTTGTCTTTATTTTCTTAGGTAACCTAATCCTTGGTGTTTGGTGAACAATAAATTGGTGTCAGGAACTTGATACCAATTGATTCATTTTATTTGCCTTATGACAATACTACCATTTGTTATAAGTATTAGAACGCCTAGGTAGTTTCTGAAAACTTTCTATTTGTTATTTCTGAATAATTACCCATAATAATTTGACTGTCAGATATTGCGCTCTCATCAAATTCTTGCTCAATACCGTTGAGGATGAACCCCAACAAAAACAGACTAAAATTTTAGTCAGCGACCATTGCCAAGATATCAGGTTGTAACCATTAATCGTCAAATTGTTTAATTGGCCAATGGATTGGATAATGTGGTCAAATGAATACAACATATCACCCACTTGTCAGATTATTCAATGGAAAATAGAACCCTCAGAGATGGAAGCTTCATAGCACATGATCAATTGTAGCGGTTATATCTCTATAATCCCAGCAGATTTTGGCTCTATCTGTACTCAACACCCATATGTTATGCTTGTCTTAGTGACTTCTTATCCTTGATTACTACCCGCTGCCGCCTCTTCTTGAGCGTGGTTCCCATGACATCATGCTGTACCAGTCCCATATTGGATATCCTTGCCAAGATATGAACTAGTCCGCTTGTACAAACCCCAGGATGGGTTCCCAATGGCATTTTGTCATTCAACCTGTACTAAACCCATGACAGGTTTCAATGACTCCTTGTCATTCTCAAGATATTCTCAGCTGGCCTTGTTGAGTTCTGCACTATTGCCTCAGGACTACTCATGGCGGACCCAGTTTCAACCTGCGCTGGTCCTCCTGTTAACTTGTTAATAGGGACTATTCCAGCGGATCTAGTTTCAGCCTGTTTTGATCCTTCTAACACTCAGAACTTGTTCTGTCATGGTCTTCTAATTCCTCCACACTTAGTAGGTGGGAATATTATCAAATGCATAGCCAAGCAAAGGACTAAAAATCAATTTTTAATATATATAAATTTTATTTTTATATTTTTTCTATTATATTTTTTTATCTTTAATCTTTTTTCTTTTTTTCATATAATTTATTTTTATTAATTCCATTATTATATTTTATATTTTTCTCTGTTATTTTTTTCCAACTTGAACATTCAGATTAATTTTACTGATAGATCTGTAAATGATACCATACTTGCACAGATTAATTTGGTAACGTTTTTCTCTATCAAATTCATCTTATATGATCATATATTGTTGCACTTTGCCTATCTCATTAATTAACTAATTTAGGATTAATAGACTTCATTCACTACTCTCTGGATTAATTGCCTTTTATTTTGATCTCATCTAGTGCCTCAGGACTTCTCATGGCAGATCCAGTTACAAGCTGAGCTGGTTCTACCAGCTTTTTTCAAGTAGATGTCAGGCGGAACAGGTTATTTTTACAGTGCTAGATAGTTCTGCAGCTAGATTGCAAGGCCTTTCCCCAAATTTTGGGAAGTTTCTTCCTCCTCTTGAGGAATCAAAACATTCACAAATTGTCATGATTTCTTCTCAAAATTTTGGGTGGTAAATTGTCACATTGCTCCACTTTTCTGAAAGTGGCTAGTTGATTTCTCCTTCCACTAAGATCCATCAGGTTTCTTCCCCATTACAACTTGATTATGGTGAAAACGACTATTTAATGCTCTCTGAAAGGTTATCTTCTAATTCTACCATAGTTTGATTGTCCTTAGCTGAAATTTTCTAATAAAATTAATTTGGGCGCATCAAAAAAATCTCCCAACATCTTCAGATGGTCCACCATCTGTAGGGTTGTTGTTTGGGTTACTAGTGCCACCACCATAGTCTGATGAAGTTTGCTGTAGGGCCAAAGCACCACCTTCATGACTATGCATGCATCAAAGTCAGTAAGAACTTTTGCCCCTGCCAATATAGGGGATTCTTGGTAAAATTAATTGGCAAACTAGCCAGGGTCTCGTCCTTGCAAAATTGCATACCCACGAATTCTTGTTTACAATTTTCCATCCAAGTAGGACTTCCAAACTCTAACATGATCGCTGCTTTTGCTTCAGCATATGAACAGTTGTCCCCATTGAGGTGAGGTAGCACCAGATTCTGGCAATCAGTTCTAAGACAGTTTATTACGGTCACTTATTTCTAATGGTCTGCATAACCAAACATGATTATCTCAAAGAGATGAAAAAATGACAGGGCATTATCCCAATGAAAGGTGGGCAATTTTCGTGTATTTCAAAACTCTTTGGTCACTCCACTCAAAAATTCTTGACCAATGACTCAAGTAGCAATAGGAGTGGCTTTGGGAGTTATTTCTGACATGCCAGCAAATGATTTAGGAATATTTTGGGGTAGGGGTGTATTCCTGATTGGAATTTCAGATGTATTTTAGTTGGCTTCATTTGCCTTAAATTGCGCACAATCACATTTGTGATTTTCTAACTCCTCAATATGTTTCATCATTTTTTCCATAACCTTGGGAATCTTTCAGATACATTATAATTCTGCTTCACATTTGGTTTTTTTGGACTAAAGCTTCCTTAACAAGTTCACCCTCTTTCCACTTCAAAGAGGCAATTCTTCAACACATGTCGCTATTCACTTTTCCACCTTGTTTGAGCATTTCTTCCACTTTAGTTACACGCTCCTAAAAGTATTGGCATTGGCTTAAGATGCTGAGCTAAACACATTTTTCATGATGGTTCGCAACTCCACCCTGAGCTTCTGAAGCTCACTCTTATAGGACATTGTGAATTGAAATTGTCTTTTAATAGTTCAACTACCCCCTGTAGTGAGCACCAATTATTAAAATCTGGGCCGCTTAGATGATATCTCTCTTCATGTCTCTGATCTTAACTGAACAGATTCTTAACCATTTACATTAATTGAAAAAAATTGATAAAATGGGGCAATAATACTTTGAAGACTATTGTCAGACATTTGCCCTCACAACTGAAGAATAAGAATGTTTTAGGTCAAATTCAGCCAAAAAGGGGAAATGTCAACCATTTGTGATTTTACAATGTTATGAAGAGGTATTTTATTAATGATAAAAATGAAGATATCAAGGAAATCGGCCAAAAGACCCTGGCTGATTCCCGGTGGAACCTCATTAATAGGGGTAGCACCACTTTGAAACCTGTATGGGCACTAACAGAAAAATTGAACGGTCAGATTACTCTAACCACACAACAGACCTTGGGGCAATCATTGGAAGGCATGCCCCAACCACCACAAAGTCTTCAAAGTGCCTATGTGGGACCCCCTTTTATAGGCTTGGTGGGGGCCCACAAGGTAAAAGAAATTTCTCAGATGGGGATTGGCTGAAATTCATAAAATTGTTACCTCACAGATAAATGTTGGCCAATCAGAATTCCCCTTATGTCATTCCACTAATCTGAAGTGAGTAACCAATTTTGATAAATTATTCCCCCATATTATCTAATTTGGACTAGGCTAAGCTATTCCAAATATATCCTTGAATTCCCCTCAACTCTTGAAATACTTTAAATATGGAATGGCCAGATGTCAGGGGATTAAATTTTCACCTCTGTCATGCTTATAATAAAATTTATAAAAATCCAATTTTTATTAGCGCTTTATATTTAGATTATTATACATATTTGTGGAATTCAGAAGGCGTCAAGAACCAAGTGAGCAAGAATCGGCTGGATTCCCACAACTATCATTAAAGTTGATTGCCCAAAAGCCACGTTGAGTAAATAGTCCAACGCTAACCAAGTGCTTCTTCCTCTTAAAGATATGTTTGAACTGGTAGGGAACAATTTATTATCCTCTTCATGCAGAGCCAGCGGAGATTTGATAACAACCTAAGCATATCCAATCCTCACACTTTTGTTCCAAGAGTAAGCTATACAAACAATGTATAAACAACTAAGTTTTTATCAGTTTTATCTGCTTTTATTAGGGATTTATTGGGTTTTATATAGTATAATCAACGCACAGCTTTTCAGCTAACCATTGGGATCAATTAATTATTATCCTAAATTGGATTGATCCTTGAGTTTTAGGCACTGAATCTTGGTGATATCTTTGCCTTGATTTTTTATTAGGTAAAGTAAATATTGGTGTTTGGCAACCAATTTATTGGTTTCAGTAACTTGATACCAATTTATTCAGGTTGTGTTGCCCAATGATGATTCTACCATTTGACACAAGCATTAGAACGCCTAGGCAAATTACAATAACTCCCCATCCATTTGATCTAAACGATTTCTCATAATAAATTGACTATCAGGTGTTGCTTTCTCATTAAATTCTTGCTAAACACTATTGTGGATGATCTCTGACGAAAATAGACCAACACTTTAGCCAGCGACCATTGCTGAGATATCAGATTGTAACCACCAATTGTTAAAATTGATTAATCACTCAATGGGTAGATAATGTGGTCAACTGAAATTGCAACAGATGACTAACAATAAAGATGATCCAGAAAGTAAATCTATAACCTTATATCTAGGTTAAGTAAGTTAGCTCATTCTTGTTAAACCCCTTACCAATTTTATCAGGTTAGGCTACAATGAATTAAACAATAAAATAACTTTAATTGGAAGGTTAAGCTTATCAGTTTGTATCAAGCCTTAGGGTCTATATTTAAATTGTCCTACTTCCATGAAGGTATCCCTACAATTTCTCATTTTAGGCCATCTTGTTTGTGTAATTACTGCAACTAATTAGAGGGTCTATCAGGTTCACAATGGTTGTTGCAAGGTTGATATCAAGTTGGGTGAATTTTGCTTCTATAATTGTCTAAAAACATTATGGGCTTTGTAAGTCCAGAGAACGTCCTCTGGGCATTGATTGGGCCATTTTCCCATTCCCGAGCAAGAAGGTACTGAAGAGGATGGCTGTACCCCTCATTACTCAGGGCAATCTTGCTCACGTGGTAGACAAGCGCTGGGTAACAGACCTCCCGCTTTGGATCCCGCTTCCAGTACCCACACTCTCCTCAGCAGAACTGCTATGAGGAAGAGTGAAATCTGTGCCAAGATCACCAAGATGAAATTGATCAGAACTAATTTGAGTGGCAATCAGCCTGATGCTCATATTTCAAATGGTCAAAAAGGTAGGAAGACCAATCTATCAGCCAGAATTCCTGAAAGTTGTGATTTGGTTAACACAATGATTGATAAAATCTCCCCCCTCCCAAAATCGTCGAGGATCACCCCCAATGGGCAGGTAACAGCATTGGACACCATAAATGAAGGTTCAAAGCTCCCTGCTGGAAAATTGGGTGTTGCGCCTGATGCTATGCAAATGACCAAATGAATGTCCCAGCGACCGAGCATGGGCAGGTTGGATGTCCTGAACCTGTTCCCAACCAAATGGGTATACCCCTATGTGGGGTGGCCTGGGGGATTCCTGCTGGTTGTCAGGCTAAATGCTGTTGCGCCAACTGTCGGAAATGCAGTCAAGCCTCAGTTTGGATGTCTGAGGTCAAACCAACAGTGACTTGGCCTACCGCTGAATTCTTCAATGTCAATCCCAGTAAAATTATTTGTTCCTCATTCCCAAACAATTTGCCAGTTAGGTTGAACTTGTGGGACCTGATCCCAGCTTGTTTCCCCTCCAAATTGACTACTATTTAATCAGTTGCATCGCACTGAGAAAATTGTTGGTCAAATTTTTCTTCCTTAAATTTTCCATTAAAAACCTTCCCCAAAAAATTTAGTTTTATATGTTGAGAATTAAACCACATTTTCCGCTGGCATTCTCATACCCTTCAGGTTTAACAGCCATGTTCATCTGGTATTTTATTTTGTGCCTGTACGAAATTCTGGCTCACCAGCATATATTGGTGAAACTCCTTTCCAGTTTCATATTTGTTGTACCAGCAGCAGTGCCTTGGGCATTCTGGTTTGTTGTTTGGGTGCTCTGGCACCTTGGCTGGCAGGCCAGTCTAATTATTACTTGCTGTTCTCCTGACATAATTGACCAACCATTATTCTTTGCCATTTCCGCCTTTTTCGTGTACATTGGCGCAGCTATGATCTCTCCTTTCCAACTAAATCAGGTTGGGAAGAAGATTTTCTCTGCCCATAATAGTCCAGCCCCACTCAAAACTTCAAACCCATACCCCATAGTTGCCGCAGCTATTCTGCTCATGTCAGCACAATCTGACATCTTGGCTTGCAACGAGTTTGCCCCCCACCAAAGCCTAGTGGTTTCCCCCAACCCACTACCATCTCTTCAGTATCACTGGATTCATCCAGAAACTACCAATAAAGAGAACTCCGCTTACTTCTTAGTACCCATGAAGATCAGTGTTGGGTCCCATCACATCTCCTTTGAGGCCCTAGTGGACACTGGAGCTGCGGGTAATTTTATGAATGTAGAACTGGCCCAGCAATTAGAACTTGCCCTGGATGCAGGTCCTTTGGTGAAGGTTGCGTCATCAGCCTCCCAAACCTCATACCTGATATGCTGACCAATCAAATTTTCAATACACCAGTTCAGCTTCTGCGACCACTTTTCTGCTATGCCAAACTTGGTGTTTCCAGTAATCTTAGGAGTGGGATGGTGGCGCCGGCAACTTGTCAGGATCCACTTGGAGTCTAACATGCTGTCATTAGCTAATGATCAACTGGAGGGTGATTTCCCCCTAATTGATACTCTTAAGAAAGCTCAAGGCCGCAGTTCTATTATGTCCCTCATCTCCCCTAAAGGCATACCATCCGATTTTCCAGAAAGTTTAATGCGCTATCAAAGGATTTTTGATTCTGAAAAGGCAGATCGTTTGCCTCCTCACACTAGATTTGACTGTGGTTTTGCACGACGGTGGAGTTGGTGAATATCAACTGCCCATTGTATCCCCACACCGCAGAGGAGGAGGTCGCGCTCAACACCTGGTTGGATGATATGTTGTAAAAAGGGTGGTTGTTCAAGGAGACCTCGCCCATCACGTCTCCCATTATCTTCGCTAAAAAGCTAATGGTTCTCTCCGCCCATGTGTGGACTATGGACACCTAAATAAAATCACAGTTTCCGATCCCTACCCCTTGCCTCTGGAGCAGACGATTAGCCAGGCAATTGCTAAATCTTGGGTGTTTTCTAAGCTGGATCTCATCAATGCATTCAACCAGATTTGGGTTATGAAAGGGCAAGAATGGTTAACAGCAATCTGGATGAGGCGGGGCAATTTCCAATTCTGTGTGATGCCCTTTGGGCTGAAGAATGCTCCCGCTACATTTCAACGCATGATTGATAATGTACTGGGTGACCTATGGTTTACCTGCGCAGTTGCATATATCAACAATATTCTGGTTCACTCCTCAACTTTCAAACAACACGCTACTGACCTGGAAGCAGTTGTGGCCACCTTACATAAGGCAGGCTTGTTCGTCAAGCCTTCCAAGTGCAAGTTCTATAAAGAGGAGGTTACCTTTCTCAGGAACCTCGTCCTTAAAGATGGTTACACAATCCCTCCCAATAAGTTGGATGCTATTTGGTAATGGCTAACCATGACTACCCTGAAACAACTATGGAGTTCCTTGGGAACCATCATTTTCTTTAAAAAGTTCTCCCCAGCACTTTCTCAGCTTGCTGCCCCACTCTACCCCCTTACAGGAAAAAACGTACCATTTCACTAAACAGATGAATGCCAACATGCGTTTTAATCAATTAAAGAGGTGTTTGTATCCCCTCCCATCTTGAAACATGCTGATCCCACCAAGCCATATATTGTTGCATGCAACGCTTTATCAGTAGCTGTGGGGGCAGTGTTGCTCCAGGAGCACAATGGCTTGGAACACCTGGTCACCTACTTTTCCCGAAAGTTCACCTCTATGGAGCAGTCTTAGGCTATTTATGACAAAGAGTTAGCAGCCGTTGCATGGGCCTTAACTCATTGGCGGTACCTGTTACAGGGTGCCCAACATGAACTAACAGTTTGCATGGATCACCAGGCCCTTTTGCACTTTTGTAAACCTCAAAAATTGGCACATCAGCAAGCCTGAACCTATTGGGACCTGTGCAGTTTTAACTTCAAATACAAATTTGTAAAAGGTGCACTCAATGTACTCCCCAACTTTCTCAGCTGCAGCCCCACCCACTGTTCCGCGGATCCTGAGGAAGTGGATCTTGTTACTGTGAATCCTACCACTCAAATCCTGTAAATTGTTCCCCCTGTTGTTTCTTCCATCGCTCTGGCCCCCAACGCTCCATTAGTTGCTCAGGTCCTAGCTGGTCAAATGGCCTTCCCTGAGGGCGTGGAGCTGGACAAGCAGTTATCTCACCAGAAGCATAAACACTCCCTATACTCATTAAAGGAGTGTCTTATTTATTTTTGGTCCTGTGTTTGGGTTCCCCCCTCCTTCCAAACTGAGGTATTCCATGCACATCATGATCCCCCTACGGTCAGTCACCCTGGTATTAAAGAATGCATCAATTAGATCAAATCAGCCTACAATTGGGCGGGTTTGACAAAAGAAGTTCCAGCTTGGATCGCCGACTGCATCACTTGTGCTCAGGTTAAGTCAGACCGCTCTGGTAGAAACGGTCTTTTACACCCCTTACAGCAGGCAGAGGGTCCTTGAACGTTGGTGTCCATGGACTTTATTATCAAACTCCCCTTCTCTAACAGGTTCACAACAGTGATGGTGGAGGAGGATTGTTTCACAAAATTTTAATCCTTTTCATTCCTTGCCAGTCTGCAATTACATCGGAGGAGACTGCCTGCCTTTTTGTGCATCATGTGTTCTTGATGTTTGGTCTTCCACAGGAGATTATTAGTGACCATGGTTCACAGTTCACAGCGCGGTTTTGGAGTGAACTCCTATCTATCCTAAAAATATCCCCCTTCCATTCTACAGTGTACCATACCCAGTCTGATGGACAGACTGAGCGAGTCAACTAAGTCCTCAAACAGTACCTGCATTGCTATGCTGCGGCTGCACAGAACACCTGGGCCAATGACCTTCCCCTTGTCCAATTCTCCTATAACAAGGGAACGCATGCGTCTACAGGATTTTCACCCTACAAAGCAACGTTGGGTTACAATCCTTCATTTTTGGTCAGACCATGCTTGCAGCCTGAGGTCCAAGATGCCGTGGATCACATTGACCATATTAGGTCAACTCAATCCTTGGTGCGGGAACACCTCACCAAAGCTATGATGACTACAAGAGGTTCACGGATCATAAGCAGCTCCCAGGTCATGATATAACAGTAGGCTCCTATGTTATGCTTGATACCCGCTATTTACATATTCAAGTGCCTTCTCGTAAATTTGTGAGTAAGCGTTCTGGCCCCATTTGGTGGAAGAGTTCTTGGGTAATGGTGCGTTCCAGTTGAAGCTTCCGGCTCACTGGAAACAGCATCTCATCCTCCACGTTTCCCAGTTGTCACCTTTCAAGGGTACAGTCCCCATGGAACCCAAACCTATCCTCATTGAGGATGCGGAAGAGGCTGAGGTGGAGAACATCCTAGCATCCCGCAAGTCCCACCAGTCCGTTCAATATCTTGTGGCTTGGAAAGGTTATCCAGCTTATGAGAACAGTTGGGTCAAGGCATGCAATTGCACGAACTGTATGGAATTGGTCAAAGAATTTCACAATTCCAGCCCCAATGCTCCCCACCCTCCCCAAAACCTGCAACAGTAATGGCAATCAAGTTACCCAAGGCGCACAGGAATGTGGCTCTTGTACAGTTTCCAAGTGGTGGGGCCCTTCTCATGGAAAAAGGAAAGGGTAATGTAAGTCCTGGGGAACGTCCTCTGGGCGTTGATCAGGCCATTTTCCCATCCCCTGAGCAAGAAAGCACCAAAGAGGATAGCTGTACCCTCATTAATCAGGGCGATCTCGCTCACATGGTAGACGAGCGCTGGGTAACAGCCCTCCTTCTTCAGATCCCGCTTCCAGTACCCACACTCTCCTTGGAAGAACTGCTATGAGGAATCAGTGAAATCTGAACTGAGATCGCCAAAATTAGATTGTCTGTAACTAATTTAAGTGGCAATCAGCCTGATGCTCAGTTTTTAAATGGTTGAAAAGGTAGGAAGACCAATCTATCAGCCAGAATTCCTGACAGTTGTGATTTGGTTAACACAATGATGGATAAAATCTCCCCCCTCCCAAAATCGTCGAGGATCACCCCCAATGGGCAGGTAACAGCATTGGATACCATCAATGAAGGTTTAAAGCTCCCTGCTGGCAAATTGGGTGTTGCGCCTGATGCAATGCCATTGACCAAATGAATGGCCCAGCGACTGAGCATGGGCAGGTTGGATGTCCTGAACCTGTTCCCAACCAAATGGGTACACCCCTATGTGGGGTGGCCTTGGGGGAATCCTGCTGCTTGTCGGGCTAAACGCCATCGCGCCAACCATCAGAAATGAAGTCAAGCCTCAGTTCAGATATTTGAGGTCAAAGCAACAGCGACTTGACCTACTGCTAAATTCTTCAATGTTGATCCCAGTTAAATTATCTGTTCTCCATTCCCGAACAATTTGCCAGTTAGGTTGAACTTGTGGGACCTGATCCCAACTTTGTTTCACCACCAAATTGACTACTATTTAATCAGTTGCATTGCACTGAGAAAATTTGTTGGTCAGTTTTCTTCCTTAAATTTTCCATTAAGTATTTTCCCCAAAAAATTTAGTTTTATATGTTGAGAATTAAACCACCTTTTTGCCTGGCACTCTCATACCCCTTGGGGTTAACGGCTGTGTTCATCTGGTATTTTATTTTGTGCCTGTACGAAATTCTGGCTCACCAGAAGATATTGGTGAAACTCCTTTCCAGTTTCATATTTGTCATACCAGCAGCAGTGCCTTGGGCATTCTGGTTTGTTGTTTGGGTGCTCTGGCACCTTGGCTAGCAGGCCAGTCTAATTATTACTTGCTGTTCTCCTGACAGGCTTTCTCATCAACGCCAACATTCTTACAACTAAAAATGATAAATGTAAATTGTGATATCAGCAATAATCTAATAACAATAGGAAGCTTCAAATTTATAGCCTTTTTTAGTACTAGTGGTGCCCAAAATAAGAGGGGGGTACTTCACGCATTTTTATTTATGGGGTGCTAAATAAAGGGATACTTAAATAGAAATTTCTGGAATGGTGCCGTGGCGTTAGCCTAAGCATACATTATAGAAGGTGAAGAGGGAGCGGGGGATTTTTATCAGGCTTCAGCTTCAGATGGTGGGCAAAGGTGTATAACTGGGGGTAGGAGCATCAGCAGTGAGCGGCAGAAAAAGAAAAAGGTGGAGTTCTCCTCATTGATAAGGATAGTGGTTTGCATCAATTTGATGTATTTGGCAAGTCTAAATTTGGTAAAGGTAATAAGGTTGGGTGCACAATTGAAGGATTTAATAATTTAACAGGTTTTGGGGTAGTTGAGGTCATAGAGTGAAGATCTTGCCACATTGGGAGCTAGGTAGGGTAATATGGGGCCTTCTTGTGGCATGACTGAGGAAAGCCCATGGAAACACGGGTGAATAGCTAAACCATATTCTAGAAAGGCACCTTTGGAGGGTCCTATGGTGGCCTGGAAGAGGTGTGGGATGAAAGCTAATGACTGTGACCCAACCTGTTCTTGCAGATGCTTCCACTATCCTTTGGGGGGAATATGGGCAGGAAGGAGGAGACAATAGTTGGGCGTATCATCTATCATATTACTTTCCTATGAGGCAGGGCGCTGCAAAAGCAGGTCTCAGCGACAAGGATGGGCAATCCTGATTGGATGGGCTTCGACTCACTTGTCTACAATAATCACCGCAGTTTTCTAGGTTGGCCTGAAACCTGGATAGCGACCAGTAGCTTACGTGGGCTTAAAATGGTATAGCAGAAGGAGAGAGCATCCACATACAAAATTGACAGACTAACCTAAAAGGACTGCAATGGTTCCCACACAAAATGAGCCCAGAGAGCAAACTTCGTCACAAAGACAAACTGGAGAAACCAACTCCATTAACAAATAAACAGCGGGGGTGGCCCCTGTTGCACAGAAGGCTCTGGAATCCTTTAAAGCAGTGGCCACTAATGGATTTGGGGTTGGCACCAAGCTTTTTAAAGCGTTGAACTCCGTCATCACAAAATATTTGATGAAAAGCATGGTTGAGAGCCTCAAGAGGGTCCACGCTGTGGAAGTGAAGACTGGATGGTCCAAGGAGATACTCATGGTCCATGGTATTGAGGTGTGCGGGTTCTCCCCACTCCATATTTTGCGTTTAGCCCCTGGGTTGAAACTTATGACCCTTCAGTCAAAGCTTCAGAAAAAGCAGGTTTTTGGCTGCCGGATTGAGCATGAAGAATGAGGAGGCTGTATGTCTTGACATTGGCACCAAGATCAGAGGGTTCATTCTGAGGGATGTACCACTTGTTGTCACCAGAGGGGCCATGATGTCTCAGATGAAAGGCTTTGGCAGAGTCATTTCCCTTAATGAGAAAAAACTGGTAAAGAACTTGAAGCATAAGGACGGTAGTTTGAAAAAGTTCACCGTAGATTCTGGGGTTGAGTTTTGAAAGTTGAACTTTATAAAGTTATATGAAAAGTTGCCTTGTTCAGTTACTGTGGGGACCTGGAGTGTCCCTGTGGTACCGATGGGCAGGTACTTCTTGTGTGGTGCAAAGGGGCACGTCAGAGCCAAATGTTCTCAGGTTCAATCTCCTGCAGCAATGGCCAAACCTACCAGGCCTAGCACGGGCGCCAGCAATGGTTCCCTCAGAGAAAAAGAATTTGGCTCTCCTGAAGGCTTTAGAGAAGCTAACTGAGTTGTCAGCCAAAGCAAACGAGGCGGCAGCAGCTGGAAACGCCGTTTGGAGGCGGTGACTAAGGTTCTGAAAGGTGCCGTGAAGGTCAACAAGGAGTTGAAGCAGACCAAGGAGGCACAGGAAGCCATTAGACTCTAAATCGAGCTAAGTGGAGCTTTGTCCCAATCTGCAAAGGGCATTTTGGAAATGGCTGCTTCCCAAATGAATGGGGTTCTCCATATCACTTGATTGTGTAAGAGTCAGGTAACCATTAGGGATGTGGGTGGGAAAGAGCGCTAAGGCCCATAGGGGAAGAGGCGGAGGTGAGGGAGGTGCTGCCCGCTAGCAATAGTGGGCCAGTGCCTTCTAACCCAATGCCTTTAACTGAAGTGGATGGGTCTATTGAGGACCCTGGAAATGGTAAGATTCCGGAGGCTGCTGTGACCGTGCAGCCACCACCCCCTGCCTAGTATAGTACTGGAAAGGGGAGGAAGAAACGTGGTCCTGCTAAACCAGCTGAGGTGGAAGTGGATGAGGACCCCCTGATCCTGACACTAAAGCCTTTTAAGTTTCTAACCTATGGCGATCAAGGTTGAATTTGCTAACGCGCGGGGTCTTAATGTCCTCAGGCAGTGGCAGCAAGTGAAACTCTGATTGCAACAAAATAAGATTGATATTGGCTTCCTCACTAAGACTAAGTCCAAACCTAGGGTGGAAGAGGACTGGGCTTACTAGTTTCCTCTGAAACAATCATTTTACTCTCAATTGGTGGATCAACCAAACTTGTACTTGTACTTAGGGAGGGAGAGAGGGTGGGGGAGAAACCAAAGGGGGTATTTTAATCTGGTGGGCGACAAGGTTAAGGTGTTGGATAAAAGGGTATTGGTTCCTGGAAGAGCAGTGGCTTTAATGTCACTGTTTGGAGAGGACTCAATTTAGCTTATTAGCATCTATGCGCCCAATTCTGGGTCTGAAAGAAAGGCCTTCTTCCAAAAGGTCAGCCTGAGGATCCAGGAGGAAGGAATTGGGGGGTCAGTAGTGCTGGGGGGAGACATAAACTGTATCTGCTTTAGGGATGACAGGGTGGGGATTCAGGCAACTGGAGTTCTGATCCTGGAGACCACGAGCTGGCTGGTTTAATAATACACTTTGGCCTACTGGATGTGTGGAGAGTGGGCCATGGTGAGGAGGGGGAGACAGGGTGGACTCATGTTCAAGGGAAACATTTCTCCCACATTGACCTTGTGTTAGTTCCTCAGCCTCTCCTGAGTCACTGCAAGTTGATCTTTCAGAATCATGATCCATGTGCTTCAGACCACAGGTGTAACGAATGGTATTAAGCCATTCGTTGCATTTTGATTTGGGTTCAGATTTTCCAAATCCAAATAAATTCGCTTAAAAAGATTTTTGGTGTTTTTCAGGTTCAGGCGCTGGGTTGTGCCTCGCCTGAATTATTGATTAGGCTCTTGCGAGCCTAATCAATGATTTGGGTGAGACCCTGGAAGGGCAACCTTTAAGGTCAAGCCTGCACAATTCTGAACTTCATTCAGAATCTCTCTCTTTCTCTATGGTGGCCTTGGGGCCGCCCTTACCTTATCTTACCTGATGATCCGCGCACAACAAGTTTTTGTTGCGTCACCAAAAACTTAAGTTTTTAGGGTTTAATCTCCTCAAATATCCTGTCTTTTCCTTAAGTGTTCATAGCATCAGATTATTGGTATCCTGTTCATCAGCGACTTTTTATTCAATAATAAATAAAATAAGGTTAATTCCAGGGTTTGCAACCTCGCTTACCTATTTCGTCTTTTTCTTGCTTTGAATTTCCTTAATTCCAAGGTTTACTACCTCGAGAGTCCAGCTCACGCTGGACGTTTGACATGAATTGTGTCAAACCTAAGGTAAGATAGTGATCAGAATTTGGGACATTTTCGATTGTTACAACAGGCCCCAGGAACTGCATATCAGTGACCCTTTGATTGCTTTTGCTGGGAAAGAAATCTGGATACTGAACCCTGAACTCCTGAAGTGGAGTCCACTTCAGGATATTATGAGGAAGAAGATGAGATGGTGGAGAATCCAGATTGTGGGGAATCCAGATGCACCAGTAAAGTGATTAAGGATGAAGGCTGATCTCAAGATGGCTAGTAAAATCTTTGGGAGGTCGCTAGGGGCCATGCGTTTGATTTATGAAACTTTGGAGATGAGCTTTGAGAGTACCTGCAAGCAGGCTGAGGTCATGGGGAATCTGCCTACACGGCCAAGGCTGAATCGTATGAAAATTTGATGGGAGCCTTCATGGTGGATCGCCTCAAACAAATGAAATCTAGTGGGATGAGGACTTTAACAGCAATGTGGCTCTACCCTGAAAGGCAGTAAGGACACTCAGACCCTCAGCAAGGATCTTTTCACTTTGTGATGAGGGAGTTGGGGTGAAGGATGCAGCTCGCATGGCTGAAGTGGCCAAGTCTTACTATGAGGATCTTTATGGCCTCTTGGAGAATGACCCAGAGGCATTCAAAGTACTCACAAGAGGACTGGGGGTACTTCCTAAGGAGACTCAGCAGCAACTATCTAGCAAGATCCACAAGTCAGAGGTGTCAGACGCCATCTGCAAAGAAAAGAATGCAAGGATCCCAGGGAGGATGAGTTGATCCTTTAGCTTTACAAGTTATTTCGGGCAGAAATGTCTGAGATGCTTGTGGAGCTCTACAATCACCTCCTAGTCTCTGGTGCAATTGAGCTGGCGTTTTCAAAAGGTGTAATGGTGGTGTTGTATAAGAAGGGCGATCCCTCCCTCATGAGAAACTATCATCCTTTGTCTCTGCTTAACGTTGACTAAAAAGTTTTAATGAAGATCATAACCAATAAAATAAAAGGGGGTTGTGGCGGACGTTGTTGGTAAAGAGAAGAATGTGTTTATCCCAGGACGCTTAATTACTGACAATTTGATGCTGCTTCACCTGATAGAAGTGTAGGCAAGTAAACAGTATGACAAGAGGGGGTGGCTAATGTTTATTTATTTATTTAGCACTAGTGGTGCCCAACCTAAAAGGGGGAGCCGCCACGAATCTTTATTTGCAAATGGGCCAAACAAAGGGATTAATGTGGATTAAAAAATTCCTAATATAACCCTAGGTTATCAGCCTAGGAAGCCATATCAGAAGACGAGGAAGCTTTGTATAACTTCTGTCCGGCGCCCGCTTTAGCTGGTGGACCATGGTGGACAACATAGGGGTAGGGGCATCAGCCACATGGGGCATGAGAAGGTATAGCTGCGGGTTTTCGTGGCTACTGTTTATTGATCAAGAGAAGGCGTATGATTGGGTGAATCATGAGTTCCTTTGGAAAGTTTTAAGTAGGGTTGGAATCAAGGGGCATTTGTTGAGACTGCTTAAAGCAATTTATGGGAAGCCTCATTGGTTATTAATATCAATGGGGTCCTCTCCCACCCTTTTAAAGTGTGTAGGGACGTTCGTCAGGGAGACCCTCTATCTCCCTTGTTGTTTGTTCTTGCAATAGAGACCCTTTCAGTGGCTCTCAATAAGTCGGACCAGAGGAAACTTACCATCAATGGAGAGGGGCTTCTAATTCAATGTTTGTAGATAATACCTGGATTAATGTTTCATTAGAGGAGGAGGAGAAGGCGATGATGAACATTCTGTAGATGTAACAGAACGCTAGCAACGAGAAGGTTAATCAGTCAAATTCCAGGGCTTGGAGCATTGGAAGAACGGTGACATTGGAAGTGGCACCAAAGAGCTTAATCCCCTGGATGGCAACAGGGAGGAGTTTCTGTACCTTTAGTGACCCATACTTGGGATGGGCGTTGTTGCACAAAGTATGGCTCAAACTTTAAGTGGACCTTAAAAAGCGGCTTGGAAGTGGCAATGGCTCAACTTATCTTATCAGGGCAGGACCATTGTCATGAACCCTTTTGTTCTTACCAGACTATGGTACATTGCCAGATTTGTTCCACCGTTGTCCTCTTTCATCAGAAGAATACAGAGTTCGATTATCTAGTTCGTTTGGCAAGGGTGGGAATTAAAAATAAGTTTTTCTAACTTGTGTCAGGGGGTGAAGAAGGGGGCATCGGTCTGATTAGTTTTTGGAGTATGATCAGAGCGCTTCAGCTGAAGTGGATTGCTTGGGTCACTCAGGAGGGAAAATCCATTTGTTGGGCTCCAATATTGGAGGACTACCTATCTAAGGCTTTCAAGGACAGTTTGAACAAGGACCTTGGTGCCAAATGGGGCATCAATCAGGGGGCCATTCCAAACGCAGGGAACCTACCAGGATACTGGAAGGATTACTTTAGAGCTTGTGCAGGCAACAAGGGTAGATTAGAGGGTGAGAGTGGACCATTGAAAGGATCTGGGCAATTCCCCTTTGGGGAGGAGCTTGGGGACTGGAGATGGAACCTCGTCTTCATAAAGAATTCAAGCACATTATTTAAGCAAGTTCACTGAGGGTACCTCCTTGATGGCGATGGCTGGAGAGGCTTATGGTGGAAGCAGATATTAATGTTGCCAGTGTCTCCAAGGTGCTGGTAAGAAAGTCATGAGATGTTGTGGAAGAAGCTGAACTGCCTTCTTTTTAAAGGGAAGCAAATTCCTTCTATGGCTGCGATAGAGGCTGAGGAAGCCTGTTCAGAAGGTCGTGAAGGGCAGTATTGGTGAGTGTTTCCGCAGGGAAGAGAAGGATGGAGTTACCCCAGATGGGAAAGCCTCTTCGTCCTTTGGGACTGGATCAAGGTGGGAGGTGGTAGTGGTGTATGCCTCTCAGATTTCACAACTGCCAGGTTTTGGAAGTTACAAGACAGAGAGATTTTCTCGATGTACCTGTCCTGGATTACTTGAAAAATGTGACCTGCCTGATGGACCTGTAAGGGAGGAGTGTTAAGGGATGCTGGTCTATACCAGTTCAGAACTTTCTCTTCCAACTTCGCAGCAACATCTTGGTCACTGGGGCGACTCTGAGTAAGTAGAGTAAGCATAAGGAGGATAACCTTCTGTATGCCTGTAAGATGTGCAAAGGGGAAAAGACGGAAAAGCACTTCTTTACAGAGTGTCTGGCAGCGGATGCTGTATGGAGTAGTGTTCTCTTATGGTATGAAGCGTAACAACTAGGGTTAAGTTATCCTCTGGTCATCTTGATTGGCCAGAAATCCTGACTGCATATGCTCCTTCAAGTCTGCTTGCAGACAAGGAGGGGTTCAGGGTCTGGCGCACGATATGGGGGAGGTGATGTATGGTCTATGGCTTGCTAGAAACCAGAGTTACTTCCCTTCAGAAGAAATCCAGGCAACAAGCTCCTTGGCCATAGTTAAGCGACAGCTAGAAATAGCTGTAGAAAGCTATGGCAAACCTCTTCTCTCAAATAAGTTCAACTTGGGGGTAAGTCTGGTCTCATTCCTCGCATTAAGGAATGGGAGGCATATCTCTGAACTGGCTGGGTAGTCTTAACTGCCTGGTATACCAAACAGTGAGGATTATGTCAGTTTTGGGGTGGTGTGAGCCACCCCACCCGTGGTCAGGACCAATTCTGTGGTGCTTAGATTCACACAGCTCCAGTGCGGCGGGGGGCAGTACCCAAGGTTTCATCCCACAAACCTGCACTAGGTGCCCTAACTAGCACACAAAAACTCAAAGAGCTTGCCACATTGGCACACGCAAGGCTAGCTGGAAATGATAGTTCTTCAATTTTGAATTTGATGTCCTTAAGGGAAATCTAAGGGGAAGTTAAACATTTGAAGACCCTCAAAAGTGGCTTGATTGCTATATGGAGGGCTTGGCAGAGGAGGGAGTTAGTGGGGGGGGGGCAGCGGCTGCAAAGATAGCCTTTTGATGAATATTGTTTTAAATGAGGAACCCATTTTGAGGATGAAAATGGTAAAGGGAGTTAAATCGGGGTGTTGGTGAAAAATTTGGACCAGGCAAAGTCAGGTTTAACGCTGTAAGTAGTTTCATGGTCATCAAACTGATTATGGATGTCAAATTGATTCAATATGGCCAACTATGGGCCAGAGACAGGAATTAGTGGGATGGCAGGAGCTGATTGGAAATGTACATTGGGCCACAGAAGTTCTACTGGCGCATGAGCAGCCATCTGTTCAGGAATAGTTTAAGAGTTCAACACTTGGTGGGGCAGAGCGGTGGGAGCAGAGCTTATGGTAGTTGAGGGTATAAGGAGAATTGATCCTCATGTAAAATATTCAGTAAAATCAGTAGTGGGGCTTACGCCAGAGGGAGGATCAGAAGAGGCAGATTTTGTGAAATATGCTGGGAACTTGTACTTTAGGTGGTCAAGGGCAAAGAAAAAGGGACAAATGGCGTGGCTGTTCTCAACACATTCCCAGAAGAGATGATCAGGGGATGCTCTAATAACAGCATGGGGAGGTATCATGAGGTGGATGTCCCAACAGAATGGACAGATTATAGCAAGTGCGTGAGGCCTAGTGAGATGATCAGCGCCACTTGAAACCACAAATCACAGCATGGTGTCAGCGCTGTAGGCAGCCAAGCCTCTGTGAACGCATGGCAAAGGTCTTTGGGAAGAGGTGGGAGGGTAAGAAAGCAACTGGACCACCAATGTAGCCTCATCTAGCAAGCGAGTTAATATGGTTGGGATATGGGTATCTTAATACTAAAGGCAGGTATGTTTCTGCCATAGTGAGGGCTTCGCAAGAGATGCTAAGATCAAGTACCCCTTAAAGGGGCAGACGTATATAAATCCATCAGGTTTGTAAATTATCATGGCCACCTCAATGATGGCCGTGCTCAAGTTGGGAAGAAGTTCCCAGACTCTATCTAAAGGCTGAAATGCAAGTTTCTCTGAGGGAGCACCAGGGGGCTTCAAATCACCACCTGGGAGCGTGCAAGGCGGTGTGTTAGATCCTGAGGCAGGAAATAGCAAATGGAAGTGTTTGCAAGGATAGTTGGTCCAGCCTGGGGGCATTTCAGCAATGGCTGATGATTGCCAGAAGGTGGTGCACCACCACCCCACATGGGAGGCAGCAGGCATCGATCTAGTCAACATAGGCTGTTTATGGCATTGGAAAAAGCTGTGAGAGTAAAAAACTTTTTTAACTATTTTTGAGTTTCAAATAAATTTATTGACTGAAGAAAAAGATAGCAATATTAAGAACCTTACAAACTTATAAGCTATAAAGTCCATAAATGATGATCCTAAAGGTTAAATTATGTGTACCATCTAGTACTAAAAAAAAGGTTAAATTATGTGTTCTGTTGGTCTGAGACAATAAGCATTTAAGGTCCAAGAGGTTGACCATTGGTAAACTTATACTGAATGACTCCTTTTAAAAAAAACATGGTGGCATCCTATCTCAGGCGCACAGTTCAGTTTGCACTTAGCAACTGTTATGCTATATGAGGACAAAAACCTGAAAACACAATTTAAACTCTAATCTTGAAATTAGATTTTTTATAATAAAATTAGTAAAGCACACGGTAATATCTGGTACTGACTGTGGCTTGAAGGCTTGCAGATTAGTAGTCTTTGTCATGAGTAATCTAAAAGCACTAATATCATAAGATACCCTTTTAATAATTGTCAGTCTCATCATTATATTACTATAAATAATATGTGTCAGATTCTGGTGGTTGACCCAAAAAAACCTTCAACAACTAACAGATCAGGCCAATTTCTTCCCAAAAACTCAAGCTAATTAATCTAATTATCAACTAAAAGCCAAATACTATTATACGGCTCAGGCCAATTATTTCAACGTCAATTAAATTCAATTATTCTATTAAAAGCTCAGGCCAAATATACTCACACATTCAGGATAGTTATACATGCAACTAAACTTGGCATTTGGTCCCAACTAATTGGGAGCAATATCAAACATTCAGCATAAAAAGTCGTCTATGGATCAATCCAAAAATAACGAAAAAAACCTCATGGGGAAATAGTCATTATAAAATTGTAATCAATTTTCCACCATATGACAAAATTGTATGTCAATCCTCATAATTGGCATGATAGCACTTGCACATTGACTGCCCAAATGAGAGTAACTAATGCTATTGAGAGAGGCCTGCCAACGTACCAATAAGGGGTGCATCATTTACTTGAAATTGATGCCAAATTTCACAGAATTCATTTTTTACCCAGCAGTATGACAAAAACTAAATTAGGAGGATCCTAGGACAATTTTGCGCGTTTGTATTTCGATTTTTATCCCTGAAATCATCCCAAATATGCGAGTATTTTGCCATCAATAACCCTAAGAAAAGATCTCAGTCATATCAGTTTAAGGGCCAAACTGAGGTGGAAAATAATCTGTTGAAATTGCATGCTCAAATGTGGCCAGGAGATGCCCTAGAGGTATAAATACCAGCGCCTGGCCTAATAAATGATCATCAAATAATATATTCTAAATAAAGATATATTTATTGAATCTCTTTATCTGGTTTTACATCAGAAGACCTTTTTTGAAGAGTGTCAAAAAGCTCAAATTTCAGAATCCAAAGCTTTTAACTTTTCCTGCCTCAGTAGAAGTTCCTGAATACAGAGGGAAAATTGAGCCCAAGATTGACCAGAAGAGTCAGAATTATTTGAATACGCCTAATGAGCTTCCAAAAGGTCAAAATACCATAAGGCATAGGCTAAATCGAGGATCTTTCAGCCAAAATCTAACCCAATTAGATGTGCTGGACTTTATTTTATTAAGCAAGCAATTTTTAGAAATCTAACACCATAGTTCAGATCATTGCAAATAATTGGTAACTAAAAAGTACTTAAAAACTTTAACTAGTTATATGATACTTAGAGATAAGATGGGGAGACTGACGCCTAGGCTTGATGCATTTACAACAAATAGCAATCAGGCAAATACCAATGATATAGGGAAGTTTGATTGAGGATAATATAAACACTACTGATAGAAAATTTTGGTAGAGCTGAGGCAAAGGGATTATATATAGTAAATGATTCAATTGTTTACAGCCGCTGGTGAGGTAAATCCACATTTTATAGAGTTGAAGTTTTGCGCTTCTGGGGTAATGAGGGATTAATAAGAACGTTGATACTACTTATTACTTGGCGATGGTCCCCAGTACTATTAATATGGCGGATTGATATATATGGACTGATGTAAGCTTAAATGTGATGTTGATTAAAGCTTCATCTATTAATTAGTTAAATTATCAACTTGGTAAATAATTCAATATTTTATTATATGGTTGGTCAGACCAGATTGCAGCAGCGTACTTGTATAATTTATAACCCACCATGATTATTGAAGCTTTGAGAACCTCAGATATTTGGTTCTTAATCTGGGATTAAAGTCAGAGTTAAGAATTCCTATTGTATGAGGATAATAGCTCATATGGTAATTCTTGAGATAGAAACTCTTCAAAGATATAGACTAAAGGCTGTATTCTCCCATCAATTTACTTGTATAATGGCTTCCTGCCTTGATCTTCCTGATTAAAAGTAAATTTCTGATTTAATACAATAAAAAAAGTTAAATGTTAAAAGCTTGTATATTGTAAACTACCAATTGATTTTTTTTCTAAAGTTTATTATTATTGTAAAAATCATAGAGATTGATATAGGGTTTGATGTTTTCCACACCTTAACCTATGACACCTTGACTTGCATCAACACTTATTCAGTGGCTTGCAATGAGGGTCTACAGTACCTTAGGTTCCTGCTGTAACCCAGTTTAGCCTCAGGGAAAGTGGCTTCCTGACATAATTATTTCAAGACAATATTTCCTCTTATGTCTGAAAATGGTTAAACCATCACTACAGTTGGTAAATGGTGGCACATACCAAGGCAGTTTGTACCACTAGTTAGCAATTAATTTGAGTGTAACTCATCCAACATCAAAAGCCAATTTCAACTTAACCAACAAAGCCCCCAATTTCAGTCACTAAGTCAATTATGTTAAATAGAACTGCTAAGCTGAAAAACCTAATTTCTCTTGAACTATGAATGTTTTAATAATAAACCGCTGATTTGACAATTAAGATCCAGTCAACCATTCAACACTTCCACCACCTTGACTGGATATAAGTGGAGGATTCCTTTCTTTATTGATCACAATGTCCAATTTTTTGCAATCATTAAAGTATGATCACTCTCTCAGTAGCTTTTCTGCCCAGGATAGGCGTGTCTTCCAAAGGCTTAGTTCCTCCATGCAGCACGCTATTGTTAATTCAGGTATTATGTCTTCTCACCAATTGTATCTTTCTTTTTGCAGAATTCTTCCCCAAATATAACCTCTCTCTACTGTTCTGAAGTTCATTCCAATGGCCGCTTCCCCTGATACAATGGCCCTTACATAGTCAGCCAAGCCAACACACCTGATGCCAAGTCTTCTTAGGTTTAGAACATCTTCAGCAGGGTCTCAACATTTGGAATTGTACAAAATTTCATTTCTCCACCAATCACTCTTCTTCAGGATACACCCATGCAGACTCACTCTCCTCCCCCTCCTTAAGAAAGGGTATTCAGCTCTGTCGATGACAAAGCTTCTGAAAATATGAATTAAAAAGTTTGCTTACTCATTAATTGTTACTACATTTCATCTTTATGATTATTATTATTTTTCATTGCACTTATACTTATACTTTATTTCTCTGCTATTCTTTTTCTTCTTTTTCACTTTTATTTCATATGATACAGATGAAGAAACATAGCATGAACCCAAATAATGACACAACTCCCTTGATCCTTTAAAGTGTATACGTCTTCAAAAGATTTCTCCAATATAATAAAAGGACCTTTCCAGTGTGAGGCCAACTTGTGTGCAGTCCTGCATTATGGGTGTCACAGTATACTACCAAGCCTCCTTCCTGGTTTTTGGACACAGCAACTCAATTAAAGTCATCATAGCTCTTCTGACTTGTTTTCAGCTAAACACATTATGATAAGCCTCAGAATGCAGCTTGATTAATGTCTTTACCAGTTATTCAGCATAGCTCATAGGGCTAACTGACTCAGTTGGATTGAGTGCTGAATACAATAACAGAAGTAGATCTGGCTGTCTACCATAGAAATTTCAAATGGAGAGTGTTCAGTGCTGCTATGATATCCAATGTTGTATGCAAGAAATGTATCACTAGTGAAGTTAGCCCATTGTGATGGCGCTGCGGTTGCATTTTTGTGCTAAATGCTGAATAGGGTGCCGTTCATAAGATCTACCATATCATTAATCTCAGTGTAATATGGTGTCAACAACAATCCTTTGATAGACAACAGTTTATTCAAGCGTTACACCAATTGTGCTGTAGAATTTGTTCTTTTTTCCATAAGGATCTTTTGAGGACATCTGTACTTGTGGATGATCTAATCCATGATGTACTTAGTTGGTAGTGCCCAAAGTTTCATATTGCTTTCACTTCTAACCATTTCATCAGACGGTACATAGCAACAATGATATATTTGTTGCCCAAGCTACTCGCAGGAAAGGGGCTTACAACATCAATTGATACTGTATGACAGGCCTTGTAAGGTTTAGCAAATTGGTATTTCACATCTGACTTCATGAGCTTTGCAATTTGACATTAAATGCATTTTTCAATTAAAACTTGGATATTGAATCGCATGGAATCCAGTATTAAATGGATCAAATTAATTCCAGTGTCTTGATAAATCCTCGTTGTCCTATGGCCTTGGGAGCCTGGGTAATATTATCCATCCATTCAGAAGGCTTCAGAAAATTCTACTCTATCCATCAGGCTTAAATTTGTATATGACTTATCTAAATACTCAATGACCTTTAACACTTTAGCCGCGGGGAATGCTCATAACACATTTTGCTTTATATCATACTAAAATTTTTTTATTAAAGTTTTTTTTGTTAAACGCAATATAACGTTTCCCACATAATGTATGATAAGTTTAAATTAAATTTCATGTTTGCAGTTGTATTTTAATTTTTCTTTTTACACCCCGTTAATAAAATCCTTATAAATATTATAAAAAATGAATTAATATCACTCACAATATAAAACAAAAAATGAACAATCGCCCATGGATGGAGGGGTATTACTCTCTCAATAGCCAACTTTACTTCATGTAGCTCATCCTTGTACTTCTGATTAATCATTTTTTCATAAAGCTCATCGGCCACGTTGCTCAGAACAGCCACAATTAGGAGTTGCGATAGTTCATCTGCATTCTGTTGGAACCTCACTGGCTCTATGGATAATTTCATAGTTGTACGCCTATAATTCAAAATCCCAGTGGGCTAACTGACTTTCAGGCTACTTTAGGTTGTGAAGCTAGACATAATGAGCTGTGGTCCATTACTACTTATAACTTGGCGCCATGAATGTACACCCAAAACTTTTTACAAGCATAGATCACAGCCAAACACTTATGTTAAATCACAGTATAATTATGCTCATTCTTATTCAGATTTATGTTGCAATAAGAAACTGGATGCTCTACCCCATGATCCCCAATCTGAGATAGCACGCCTTAGTCACGGTCAACGATGCATCAGTTTGTACAATGAAATGCTTAGTGAAATATGGATATCAGAGGACAGGCGCTGTGCTCAATGTGGACTTTAATGCCTTAAAGGTCTGCTGACATTTGGCTGTCCAACAAAAATAAACTCCTCCTTGAAGCAAGTGGAATAAGTGCTCAGCCATTGTTGTGAACCATTTAATAAATCTCTGCAGTATTTAACTATACCAAGAAACAATTAAAAACCTTACATAAACGTCAGAATTTTAATGTTTTTATCACATCCAACATTGAGATTGAGGCTGCAAGCCTTCAGAAATTAATGACAAATATGATATACTCCAACTGCTCATTTTAAAAATGGCATTTCTAGACTTTATCCTCAGGCTTTTAATAATCGTTTGAAAACTTGGTTAAGGTGCTCCAGGAGTTTGGAAAACGTCCATGAGAAGATACTGATATCATAAAGTTATACCAGTACATAGAACAATATAAGTTTCCCAAAATGGTAACCCATTTCACGCTGAAAGGTTGCAAGCATATTACACAGCCTTTGTGGCATGCACGTGATTGGAATAGACCTTGCGCCACATAACCATGCACTTCTCCTGCTCATCTCTAAGAAAATCGATTTTCAAGTACCCAGAGATAATATCCATTGCAGTAAAGTAATTCACACTTTCAAGATGAGCAAAGTGTCATTGATTCTTGGCAATGGGTACAAATTTTTTTGTAATGGTGTTGAGGTAATGATAATCAGTTACAACGTGGTTGCTGCCATCTTTTTTCTTCTCAATTAACACTGGGCTGACCTACAAGGGTTTTGAAGGCACAATGATTTCACTCTTAAGCAACTTGCCCAACTCTTCCCTGACTACTTCATCACTAGTTTGAGAACGTCTGATCAGCCTTATCCTAATGGGCGCATGATCCCTGGTGACCACAAAGTGTTGTACTCCTTTTTCACAACTAGATCCTAATCATTTTTTGTGAAAATCTTTGGAGTATCATTTTAATAAATTCAAGGCTTCATTCTTTTGTTGCTCCAATAATCCAGTAATTGATTCTCAGGGAATTACAGCATGCGCTTTTATGCCCTCAGTAAATAACCCAAACTAGGATAAATCACTGTTTTTTACAGCTGATTTTAATTTGTTTTTGGAACTAGATGCATGAAAGAAACCACTTGATATTTTCTGACCTTAATATTATGGCTGGTTATATCTGCCAAAAGATGTCAATTTCACCATGCCCCATTTTAAGTATTCCAGAAGCAACACTGGGTTTCACCTGAGAATGATTCATTGGAAGATTAACATCCATGTATACTTTTTGAGATGTCCAGTGTAGTCCCAGTACTCATAACCAGTTGATGGCCTGGAGTTATTTTCATGTCCTTATTCACTCTTAGCAGTATCCCTCAGTTTTTAATTATAGCAGTTGGCAATGGTTGGATTTGATTTACCCTTTGAATGTACCTGATTGGTATTATCCCATCAGCATAAGCTAATTGATAAAATTTTGGAAATGGCTGGTGGGTTTAGTATTAGTGCAACAGAATAAATTGGGAATGTTATCCCAATATTATCAAAATGTTTTCTTTAAAGTCGTGCAAAATTCAATGGGTCTTTAGAGAACTGGTTTCAATTAACATATCAAAGTTAGCATTTGGGAGCACTATTGCGGGTGCTACTACTACCAGCGCTCCAAATCGCAGCGCCAATTTGCTTTAAGATTCTTATTATTACTATTGAGGCCTGCTGTCCCATAGATTTTGGTGGTGGTCAATGTCAGGGGCAATTTTCAACATTCTTGACCTGCTTAGTGGAGACAATATTCATGGGCACTCCCCTATTGATAATAGCTACAACTCAAATTTGGTGATTAGAATATCGTTGTAAGTGCACTCAGTGTCATAAGAATCAATTGAATTCACTAAATGGATTTGTGAGGATTCCAAAGAATTAAGAGTCTTCTTTAAAGTATTCCTGATACTAGGACATTAGGCGATGAATGTGTCAATAGTCATAGCCATGTTCGCCCTCTTCAAACTTAAGTATCTGATGTATGACTTAGCTCTTCAGCTGGGATATTCTTGATAATTTGCTGCACATACAGATTAACGACTATTATAGTTGCTTCAGATGTGTTGACCTTCTTCTGAGAGTGGTCACCACATCTACTAGCGGAGTCTTCAACAGTTATGACATGCTCATTTTGATCTGGTGGGACTGATATTTCTGGCACAATAGAGCATCCCGCTTCTATTGTTCTTTCTTATTTCCATACTTCTGCGAGTTAACCAAGAGAACAACATTGGCACTAAATTGGCGGCATCTGGAGGCATAGTGCCCTTTATGATTGCAATTGTAGCAAGTGATTTTGCTTAATAGACAAAGTGCCTTGGTGTTTTTGTGTTGCTCAGTTTTAACAGGCGGATTGATGACAGCCTTCTTGTTATTTTTGAACAATTTTTATTTCAGATGCTGCAGGTCCTGATATGTATCCAGTATTGAGAGGGCCATAGTTTTATGAGCATCAGTATAGATAATTGATTAAAATAAATATCATGAGGTTTTGAATAAAAGCATGTAATAGAATATTCGTCTAATTTCAATAGGTTTGTACTTCATCTTAAAATGCAATCTTGGAATCAAAATTGATCATGGCCTTTGCGCCTTAGAGAACTTGGGATTCATGGTAGAATCAATCCACAAAATACATCAATTGTTCATCCTATTTAAAAACAATGTTCATGAATTTAGATTTTCTGTTGACATTCTTTATGACCTCCAGATCTTTCAAAGTACAGCCTATCTGACTACGGCATAAAAAGGTTAGCATCCAATTGCAACCTTATTAATAAAATACTCCATTCATATAATCAGTTAATAATAGTAGCTGTTTTGTTGTGATCACTGGTCTCATACATGGCCATTGAAAAACTTTCAGATTCAAGTGAACATGCTGCCATTTTTATTAAAGTCTGGTAGGTTTGAAGGATTTTAATTATCATTCTCCCGTTTATGGCAATCTCAATTGCTTCTTTGAAAGCTTAAACTGGGTGTCTCAAGGCGCTGAGTCTTTGAACCACAGTTAGAGGAACTTGGGTTGGATAAAGCAACCATTCTATATGGCATTTGCTGACATGGTTCTGAATCAATTTTGGTATTGACCTCTGATAATACATCCTCATGATACTTAGAGGCATTACTATCTGTAGAATTGCTTTGGACGCGCTGGCTTTGACCATTATAATAATCCTTAATTTTATGATCAACCTTTAATTCCCAGTCCACATAGTTCTGATTTTTAACTTCACCATTGCAATTTCCTCATTCAAATTACTCATCTGCAATTAAAGAACAGAAATCAGTTGATCCTTCTCTCTGATTAATTTATTTAAATTATTCACTTCACCATATAGAGTATCAAATGCCTCAATGACTAAGCAACTCTATTGGAAAATAAAATTTGATGACTCATCATGTCCGCTAAGTTTTAAAATTCGCAAGTTCAGTCTTAAAAAATTGATATAGGTTGGGGTTGCTTCCATGCTCGCCATGGTCAATATATGTCATCCCAACCATAGCCACTGTTTTAGTTTTGAACACTTCAGATGTCTGGTTCTTCATCTGGGATTAAAGACAGAGTTACAAACGCAAATTGTATGAGGAAAATAGACAAAAAGTTAATAGTTTTATTTGACTGAGGCAAGCCAACAAGGGGACGGACATTGCTGAAGCTCAAAGAGCTAAAAAATGAATGAACAGACTTACCCAAACATAGTGATCAACCGCCCAATAAGAGCAGGTGAAACACAACCGAATGAGAATACTACCCACCAGGTGGGGCAGCAATAAGTCGCCCAGCCCACCATGGCAGAAAGGGAAAAGGGATCAGGTGGCTTATCCTCAGTATCAGAACCCATGTTGAAGGCAAGTGTGTGGGCCAAGGCAGAGAGCAATGGTGTGGGGTGATCAGCGACATGGGGATCGAGTTGGCTGATGGCCAGCTGGTCATCAAAATTACCTGCAAAAAATTGCACCTAGGTATTTGGAAAATCAGTTTTCTGCATAAAGGCGGATGGGAGGAAGTTGGGATAAAGTTGCAGCGGCATGGGTGGTTTTTGTCTTGGCCTGCAAAGTGGTAGCAACTTTCTTGATGGCGGCATTTGCTTGTTTGTGGAGTTGTAGGATGTTACATCTGCCCTGCAAGGCTATGGTCAGAGCAATTCTGGGATGAGGGAGACCCTTGGCAAGTATCGCTACTGATGAGTCAGTTACCTCACAGATGTCGGTGTTATCTGGGATTTCAGCTGCAGCAACAGTGAGCTGGTGGTCAGAGTAGAACACAGCGGCATTCAGTCAGGGGGTGTAAAAATTCCAAGGGACCTGAATGGGTGCTGTACCTGTATAAATTCTTCGATTTGGGTATCTGAGTCTTTGAATACATTGCCCATAACATCAGTTCTATCAAATGAAGTCCATGGATTCAAGTCATATTGGAAATTGGGGTTGGTGAATTTATGGGCTGTGACTGTTTATTGAGGAAAAATGTGGGATCAAACCGTTACCCAAGCTGTCTCCTGATTGGTTGAAATGCATGTGGCACTAGACTGAGGAGGGGCCTGATTGGCAGCTGAGGGCGCTGCATCAGCTGCAGGTTTTGGAGGAGGGGGAAGGATTGTGCCCATACCAGAAAGGATGTGGGATGTGTGGCATATTGGGGGCCAGAAGGAAGCAACACAGGTCCAGCAGATGCAGCAAGATAGGGGCATCTATGCTTCAAGTGATCCAACACAAAGCAGGATGGGCAGATAGTCTGCCTGCCCTTGATACGGGCCCATAATGGGTGGTTGGTGGCAGAAGGAATGATAGCGTGGGGGGAATTGATCAAACAATTTTGTTGTAATTTGGCTAATTATGGCAAATTTCCGAGTCCCAGCAAGATGAGCGGCCCCATTGGGGACCACAAACTGTAGAATGAGGTTGGAACCATATGCAGCCAAGCCTTCCATCAGCTCCTTATGGAGCACCGCAGGGGGAAGGTGAGTGGGCAACCCCACAAATGAACCACCATAGTGATGTCAGCTGGATCTGGGTGCATGTTGTGGGGATAGGGGTGCCCTGGAAAACCAGGGGAACGGTGGCTGCAGTGGCAGCATCAGATTCACAAGTGGAGCCTAGATCAAAATATCCCTTATAGGGGCAGAAATCTATAAACCTGACCTGTAGCATCACCGCCTGGGCTAAGTCAATAATGGCTTTTTCTGCATATGGGAATAATTTCCCATATTTAACTCAAAGGCCAAAATGCAGTTGGGATCAGGGGAGAACAAGTGGGCTGAAAGGCACTGGTTGGGCATGTGCCAGGTGGATAGTGAGATCCTTGGGCGTAATGAACTGATCCAATGTTTTATTGGGACTGGACGAGCCAGTCTGAACGCGTTTTCCCACCAGAAGGAAAACTCTGGGTGGGGTTTCGCCACTGCTCCACATGGGAGCAGCTGGCGGAGAATTAAAGGTCATTGGAGAGTGAATGGGGTAGGTCAGCGTAGGCTAGTTAGGCTCTTTTTACTTACTTTAATTAAAGTTGCCAACAGTTACTCCAAGTGGAAAGATAACATGATGCTAATAGTTCTTAAAATATAAATTTTAAAGATAAGACTAAAGGCTGTAATCTCCTTTTATTTGCTTATGAAACAGCTTCCTTCCCTGATCTTTCTGATAAAAAGTAAATATCTGACTTAATAAACAGAAAAGTAGTAAGTGTAAAAAGCTTTTATATTTCAAATAGCAAAATTTTTTTTGCATAAGATTGTTTTTATTGTATAAAATTAGAGAGATTTATATAGTGTTCAATAATTCCAACACCTTTACCCAAGACACCTCAAATCTGCACCACCACTTAATCAGTGGTTTGCAAAGAGAGTCTACAATACCTTAGGTGTCCTTCTGTAACCCAGATCATCCTCAAGGGACAGTGTCTTCCTGAAATAATCATTTTAAGACAGCATCTCCTCTGATGTGTCTGAAAATGGCTAAACCATCTCTCCTCTTGTCCAAAGGTAGCACATATCAAGGCAGTTCACTTAACTAATTAGCAACCCTTTTAATCATAACTCAATTGAAATTTAAAGCTAACCTTTGATTACCCAACAAAGCCTCCAATCCTGGGTATTTAAGTCAAATATGATTAAGTGGAAATGCTAGGCCACAAATCCAAAGTTTCGTTTGTACTTAGAATATTATCAAATCAATAATCGCCGGTCTGACAATTAAGATAGAGTCAAACATTCAACAATGATAATAGTAATGGACTCTTTAAACACATGATGTCCAAGATGAGTCAACTAAAGTGAGCTCTAAAAGCTTTATACCTGTTGCAATGGATGTTAAGGACTATATGGATTGTCAAATTCTAATATTAAATCAAATGCTAGAAGCTTATAATGTTGGGCTTCCTTCTCAAAGTACTAAGTAACATGTTTTCTTCAATAGCCTTTAACAATAAAACAATTATGCCAGAGTTAGCATATTATTTAGTAATAATGCGCTCATGAGATATTAATAAAATTTAACATAACCTTATAGATGAATTTTATCAAGTCTTTAGAAAAGTATCATTTTTAAGTAAGGTTTACAAGTATAAGAACGTTAGTCATTTTTAATCCTGTAAATGGGTGGCCTGTAGAGGCGATGGACACCGCCGGCCTAATTAACAAAGAAAACTCCTCAACTATACCTCCTTATGCCCCATGTCGCTGATGCTCCCACCCCAATGCTGTCCGCCATGGTCCACCAGCAAAAGCGGATGCCAGACAAAAGTTTCCCCAAAGCCTCCTCACCATCTTATATGGCTTCCTAGGCTAATAACCTATGGGCTATGTAGTTATTTTTTAATCTACATTAATCACTTTGTTTGGCCCATTTGCGAATAAAGATGCATGGTGGCTCCCCTTTTTGGGTTGTGCACCACTAGTACTAAAAAAATGGGCTAGCCGTACCCCAAGTTTCATATACCAGATATAAAATTCCAAATTATAGCTTTAGAGACAACCTAAAACACTTAGGATCATTCCCATAGCAAAAACCATAGAATAGCCCTTTGGCTTGGTTTCAATGGTTAAAGCTATAGGGATCATTGATGGATCAATGGCCATGATACCAACTGTTGGGATTTTTAATCATAGATACCTATAAATAACATACCTAACTATTAAAGCCCTCACCGTTATAAAGACACATGAGGGTATATTAGCTTAGTATATCTGGCATGATTGTTCCTAGACTACGAGCAGATTATGATTAAGAATATAAAAAATTCACAATGGGTCCTTGCCTAATTGATTTGCTGATTTATAAGTGGTTTCCACTAAGTTTGCTTATGATCACTATGAAAAATAACTGTATAGCTCCTTGGATCAGATATCTTAGTGTATAAGTGATCAATAAAGCTTTTTTCTTTATAATAGATGGCCCGTTTATGTTTAAACATGTATAACTCCTTCTAAATTAGTTGACTATATGTTATTACCCACATGCTCATAAGTAGTTTGTGCTTACTGCCAAGCTGGAGGCATCACAGTGACATTAGATGATTTTTCTTTATGCTGATTTAGATTTTCTTAGAAAATGGTACATATATGTATGAATTTGTCATAAGCCACCTAAAATTAGGAGCTTTGTGAACTGAGCACTCTAATGATTATGGTATCATGTCAAGTCTTTATCAATATTTGTGTGTAGAAAATTCTACAATTTTTAAATTTAAGACCTCTAGATTTAATTTTACATGATTGGAGATGGCAGAATTTAATTGTTTAGCTATTTAATAGCAATTGTTGAAAATTAATATGTCTGAGAAATAGGCCAATCCTAATCACATAATTAGGTTGGTTGTCTAACAGGTTATCAAAATATATCTATTATACTATAAACCTGGCGGTTGATTAACACTAACACTAAAAGCAATGAGAATAAGATGAATATAAATGATATAGTTTAAATACATAGTCAAATATTGCTTATTGAATGTTGAAGAAGATTAGCTAAGTCAAAGATATTGGATGGCACAAATGAACATAACTGTAAAATACTATGCAGGAACCTAGGTGATTGGACAGACGGCCTAGGTGAACAGTACTAAAATGCTTTAAATAAGGTTAAAGAAAATTTGGACAAAAGAGGAGAAGAAGAATTGAGCGTAGGATTGATATAACTGAATGGTAATGTGACTCTTTTAATAATAGAAAGACTAGAGAGAATTGCCAAAGGCTAAGTGGTAGTTTGACTTTATTTAGAGCAAAGATACCCTGTGTTAATTTTTATTGTTTACCTTTATATCATTATAACAAATGATGGCAATAGTCATATTGTCATACCCATTCTATAAGTGGTATTAAGACCCTGTGAACGCTCAACCAGACAATATTTATATACAGAAAATCATCCATTAGAAATTGATAGTGGTGCTTACCACAGGAGTCCACTGAATCAGCCAACATACCCATTTAACTATCAAGATATGGAAGATCCTTCTAGATCCAAGACTCTTCATTGCACTACCATGCAAAGACCTTATGGGAGCTTAAGAAAATAAAATGGGTAGCTCTAGGAGACTTCAGAAAAATTGACATCCCTTTTCACTATAGAGTTTACAAGAGCAGAAAAACATTCATTAGAAATCAAACTCATGGCTTGCCTAAGATTGGTTTTTGCTGTTGAAAAAGTCACCCAGATTCACCCTTATGACAATAAAGAGTGAACCAATCATCTAATTTGACTTATGATTTAAAATCTAAATCTAAGTCAAAAACCTAAGGATTTTCAGCTGAGGTCAGGCTCAGCACTAGAGATGCTCTTCTTGACTTCAATTTAGGCTCTTTTTTTAAAGAATAGCTTGGAGAGGGATTACTAAAGGGCGACCCTACAAGGTTGAGCTCATACAATTTTCAGACCTCAGTTCAGAATTTTGATCTACCTCAGTTATTAAGGCCGACCCCTACGCCTTACCTGGTTTCTGAAGTACAACAGGTTTTTTCTAAGTTAACAGAAACATGGGCTTTTGAGGTCTGATCCACCCCTATATCAACCTGTTAATCTTGCTGCCAACGATGTCAGTTCATGTAGGGAATGATCCCTAGCTCAGCAGATTTTTTCAATATATAAAATAAAATTTTCTTTAGGGTTTGAAAACTTTTTTACCTGATTCTTTCTTTTTCTGAATTAGCGTTTCTAGAATTCAGGGTAAATAGGTTAGGGCAGCCTTATATTTACCTTAAGACCAGCTATTGTGCTAGACATACCTTTTGTGATATTCACACAAATGAACATAATTTGTATGGCAAATGGAATCTGATGGTTTATGGTTCATTATAACCCTCAAGTAAATCAGGTTCATAATGGAGTGCTCCCCAGAGGGTACTGGCTGTATGATATTGACCCAGAAGAAAATTAAATAGGCGCGTTATCTTATCAATGGGATAAAGAACAACATTATGAACTCTACATGAAATACTTGATGCTCTACTAGTTTATTACCAGATGGATCACCTTTTAGCAGAATATGTTTTAGTGTAATTCTCCTATCCCAAACCATCCACTCACCAATTTCTGCGTGTACTGGACACCCATATCGTTAAGATCATTGACATAATAAGTTTATATCAAGTGTAGCAGAATGACAACTGCTTCCCATTGAAACGCCTCGATTGCGCCCTCACAGAGGTGAGAGGGGCAATAATATATGTACAACAACGAATTAGAGAGATATATAACTGCATGAATCAAAATTATACCCCAGATGATTTAGGAGCATCTTTACGCTGTGAGTGAAAAATTTTAGATTAAGAGTCTAACCATAAAATGGGGTAGCAATGACAATATGCTCGGAGCTAAATCCAAGCGTTTCATGCAATAGATGACCAGCTGTGTAATAGGATAAATACCACAAAGGTTCGCATCTGGGATTGTATTATAACCATATACTAACGTATTGTTAGCCACACAGATTTGACAGCGACTGAAATTAGCCGATTTTGTGGATAAATGATTAACTTTCAACAGATAATTATCATATAAATTTCATTTAGACTTCATTGTATAAACAACTTCTTTTTTTAGTACTAGATGGTTTTACCCTGAGAGGGTACTATCAATGCTTAACTATAACTGGGCTCCTGAGAGCAAAGGAAATTGAGGGAGGAGATGTCAAGAAAGGGAGGTGTTTGGTGCTCCAGAGCCTTTCTGCAGTTGAGACTGCGTGGGGGAGGGTTGGTGACATATTTTGACTTTCAAGGTCATCTCAAAATGCACCAATAAGTTGGCAGTCATGTGCTGTAGGGTCCATAAGTTGCGATTCAAAAGCTTCTTGAAGAAAAGAATTGTAATTGTCCATAGTGCCGAGACAAAAACAAGGACTCAGAGTGTCAGTGGCATCTAGGTAGGATCTGCTCAAAGAAAAGTCTTAGAACAGAGTTGCCAGGCTTGAAGGACATGGAGGAGCGCGCGGACTTTTGGGCCATAATGCAGTGACCCTTGGGCATGTAAAAAGCGATGTAGATGGGAGACAATAGGATCCAAATAACGAAAACAGCTACAGTGGTGAAAGTTAGGATCAGTTTGATCCCTTGTCCTGTATGAACAATGTAGTGTCTGACATAGGGTGTTAAGCACCTTCACAGAAAGTATTAGGTGGTAAAATTATTTCCAGAGCCTCTTGAGGTTTATGCACGTTGTGGGAGGGAGGAATTCAAGTAGGCGCAGGTGGATTGGAGGTCTATTCTGGGGCTGAGGCGGATATAACTACCTGTTCATTGTGTACTATCACATAGCAACGGGCGAGGCCTGAGACCTCCCTTATATATGGGAAGACATTGTATACCCACGAACCCACTTGTCTCAGGCCAAGGAAAATTTGATTCTAATATTTGGAGGATGGTTTCAGGTGATGATCTGGGTGGTTAGTAAGCCACCCTCTAAAGATGTCAGCAATGCTCCAGGAAGGCCCAGAGATGCTGAAGCAGATTGGCGGAGGGCAGGCGCCCACTGAGACATGGGGGTCGGATCCCAACATACAACTGGGTTAGGGAGCTTCAGATGAATAGAGGTGTCATGAGAGCGGGTTTCCAGAAGTCCTAAGCCGTTTTCATTGCAAGTTCAGAATAAAGTTGACAGTGCCGTGAGTGGTTGTTGGATCCCAGATCCAACAGAGGAGAAAAACGGTGAGCCTCGGATTGAATGAGTTTGAAAATGGATAGACATACGCGAGAAACCAAACTTTATTAGGATGATTACTTTAGATCATCAAGACTTGACTCTGGGGATTATATTTGTCTATTACAGCAGCCAATCTTGGTCTTCACCACTTCCATGATCATGTACTCATTTGCACGGAGTGCAACTCATTGTGAGTTGGTCAAAACCACCAGGTGATGGAAGGTAAAAAGAGTATAAACCAGACCAAATGGGTTTGATTATGGGTGATCCAACCTGTACTACCAATGTTTTGGAGGCGTTGACCTTGGCGTTGAACGCCTTGGCCTTCCTCTCAAGAATCAATGCAGCAAGGGTGGTGTCCTCAGGGCTTTCAAACGCAATGCAGTGTCATCTGCAGATGCCATAGTGCGGGAAAGGCCTTACCTGATACTATGATCCCCATCAGCTTCTCCTGCAAAGAGGTAATAGGGGATTAAGTGTGAAATAAGAGGAATGAGAATCAGAGGATCACCTTGGTGGAGACCTCACCCAACAGTAACTTCAGCTATGAATCCTGTTGATACAAGGATTTTGGTATGGTATTGGTCATAGAGAGCGGAGATCAAACGACTTACTGTAGAGGGAAGGTGGAAGCGAGCTAAGGAGCATCTATGTACTTCCAGGCACCATGGTCATAAGCTTTCTTCAATCACAGAAGAGCCACAAAGCCATTCGCCCGGTGTGAGTTAGTAGTAAAAGTCGCGTGTAGGTCATTATATTTTTACCATATATCTTTCCAGATTAAACCATTTGCTAGGAGTTCAAACGGGGTGACACATATGGTGTTATGCGTTTGGACAGAGGTTTGTGAATAGCTTGTGTCCACGTTAATCATTTTTTATAGGGCGCCAGTTGACCTAATTCTTATGATCTGACTTCTTATTAATGAGGATTGTGATTAAACTCCTAGAATCATAGAGGACCTCGACTTGTACCAAAAGTGAGGTTCATGTCAGAGAAATTTACTTTCACCGCAGGCTTTTAAAAGTTACCTCAAAAGTTATGCCATTAGGGCAAGGTTCTTTCGCCAAGGAAATTTAAATAGTACCCCATAACCTCATGGGAGGTGATAGGGCCAGAAGAGCTTTTTCTGACTGTGGGTCAGTGTGCCATGTTGATGTAAGCCATAAGAAGCCTTTGATATCTGTTGGTTCAACCTGCTCAGCATGGAACTGGTTGTGGTAGAAGCGGTGCAGTTCCTGTGCAATGGCTTCATTTTCCGGTGAAGTGGTGTGCCAATATTCAGTGCTGTGATTTCCTGAGCTGTAGATCTGCTTTTTGATTCTGAAAGAAGAAGCGGGTAGGTCATTCCCACTGGGCATAGTAGTGGGAAGATGCGAAGTTGGCTGCCCGCTCTTTATGAAGAGCAAATTCTGAGCAAAATGCTTATTGAGCGAATTCCCAGTCAACTAAGCAACTGGGAAAGGAAGAAGGTTTGCCGTTCCATTCCAGGTGACTAGTTCTAGCTTTATCCTTATTGACTTTGATGGAGCTGCAGTCATTTTAGATTTGGCACAGACATAAGCCACCTAGTTATTTTTCGTTTTGAGTACTTCCTAACTCACGTTAAGGTTGCTCAGGTGGGGTGATAAGGAAAAGTTGTCCTGTATGGTTGAGGACAACTTCTCCCAATAAAGAAATTGTTTAAAGCTGGGGAAACCCTTGGACAGAACAAACGCGATGGTCTGAGTGTGGGTATAAAGAAAACAGTGAGCGATATGTGATCAAATAAGATGATTGTCACGGTCCATTGGAGATGAGACATGGCCAACCATAAGGGAACCTTTTAGTGCACTTCAATGCGTGATGCAGAATGAAATTTCCCTCCATTGTACTTGATCCTAGTTATACAATTAAGGCCAGACACAAAGGGTTTCAGCTAATCTGTAAAGCTGCTAGTGCTAAGGAAGTCCTAGAGTCCACTTGATCCTGTGCATTCATTTGGTGCTGGAGGGCAAGAGTCACTAATGTGGCTTATGGTAATGTTGAAATCTCCCAATTAGGATTTTGTTCTGCTCGAGATTTAGGTGATCCAGCTCATCCAGAAGTCAATTCTGTTCAGCCCCTGCTTGAGACAGTTGTGCAGACAATTTTTTCAATACCCTGGAACAACTAGAAGTGGATAGGAATGCAATGATATTGACCTTTTTAAATTTCTGAATTGTAGAATATGCTGAGATTAAGAGCAAATAAAATACTATATGCACTTTAATGACAACTTATCCTGTTATTGTAATTTTTTCTGCAACCTTTTACAAGATGTGACAGTCAGCTATATAATGTAAAAACCGAAGTTACCAACTAAAAGGGCATCGTGAAATTCACAGTTGAATGGACTCATGCATCAAGCAATAATTGATTAAAAATGTTGAGACCTTTGTTAAGAAACTGGAAATCTTAGAAAGGTTTTCAAAGAAGGGCAACGCCACTGTATTAAGGTCGAAACCTAGGAGCTCGCTGAGGAGCTTCTTTTGGATTGTGGAGGCGATAATAATGGTATGGCATATAGTGAAGGCCCTGAAGATGAAGAATTTGCCACCCCTAGAGGGGTCTCCTTAGTAATCTCCATGATTCCAAAGAAAGAAGAAACAAAATCACATTATTAACCTTCAGATCTAGTCTCATCCCCTAAACTAAATATCCTCCTTGCACAAGTTTTTAACTATGCAAAACCTGAGACATTGTAACAAGTGGCAATTTTGCACAGGTTCATGGAGGTTTAGCTTAAAGTTGCTTTTCTATATAAGGACAGAAAAGATAATATGAGCCCAAAAATGCTCAATATGCTTGACAACTTGGCTTTAATTAACGTAGACAAATATTTCCTAGCACGCTGTGATTTAAAACTATTAGAAAATGGTATCAAGGTAAAATTTTTATTAGATTAAAAGTTGTCTTTTTATATGTACTGAGTGTCAAACAAATGCCTAACTATCTAAATTTATCACAGGTTTTTTCTACCAGAAAATAAGATACCTAATCCTCAATCTTATTCAAAGCTTACCTAATCTTAGGAGTATTTAGAAACTTAATTTAAATATAAGGCAAAATTGTTGTTATGTCTCATGACATAATTATGGGCACTTTTTGAAAGAACAAGGAGGAGCTTATAAAGGCTAATCGATCATGTTTGCTGCTATCTGTTCTAAAACATACCTAATTCAACTTTAAGTAAGGACCAAGTATGCCCAAGTTATTTTATGAGTTCACAAGATGTAGTTGCCAGTATTTTCATTAATAATTACTTTTTACTAGTTATCTATTTTTAAAAATTGATTATTGTATTCAAATTATTAATAACAATCATAGTTGATTATAGATATCGTACCCAATTTGCCAAAATTCAACTAAAATCTAAGAATTAAGTTCAGCTTACTCAATTTACAATACCACTGTTATTTATAGATCCTATTGGAAAGATTCGGCTCTGTACTAAAGCAAAATGAATATGGACTATTTTTTTAATTACGTTATAGGCATTTTCACTAGACCAAAATCCGTTTTGGTCTAATCAACTAACAAACACTATATTATTTTTTACTAATATAATCTATTGCTTGGTCTTGCTACAAGCCTCCTTGAGGAGGTCTAAAGACACATATTCCATTTTATACTTACAAAACTATTTGTTGATCTCATTTAACTATTGGTGGAATTTGGAATGCTTCTGATTGAAGCACAAAAGATCTAGATTTGAGGTGAAGATGGTAATAGACTCCTCTTTATAGACCAATCAAGGTCTTGTTTATCTAGTTATGGCCACTTATAAGGTTTTATACATATTTTTTCATGGTAATCTTAGGGGTCACCTTCCATGGTGTCTTGTTCCAACTTGTTTTAGTAGTTTATCCCTGGGTGTTTGGAAATTCCTTTTATCTCCACTCTGGGAAAGGAAAGTGACAGACACTTTCCTAACACTAGTCACCAAAATTTTTACTATACGTTCATGCAAATTCTCTATGGCTCACTATGAGCGCAATATAGGGTGTGCTGGCTGTTCATCACAGTCTCTATGCTTCTCAAAATTATCGTGCATGTGGTTTATTTTTTTGTACAGCTCAGCGTTATTCTTGCTACAGTTAATTGGGAGGTCCCTACCTTTCTTGCTTATACCTGGTTTTGGAACTTTTGGAATCCTGGTTTAAATATTCTGTAACTCACCTCAAAAACTTTTCTGAAAATCAGCAGGTGTTAGCTTCTATAGCTTCATAAGCTTCTATTGATAAAAAATTAACAGCTCTTGTTACCCTCATGTGGCGTTGACTTTCTATGTAAAATTTCCACCAGTTTGTTTAACTGAGTATTTATAGTTTTCAGAACTAAGCCACAAATAGAACTCAATAGAAGATTTTTAATGTCTTTTGGAAGTATGTTCCCTATCTTATTCTATCTCCAATGAATATACAAGTTCTTTGTATTTTTCCAGGCGGGTCAGCCCTTGGTGTCCTATTTATATGAATTCTGTCGTCACTCACAGGCCCTACCTTTATCTGATGTAGTTAATATGTCAATTCTTTAATCACTTTGGATACTCCTGTAATTAACACTTAAGTGTGTTAGGATTTGACTGCTAGCATTAATAAGGTGATTGAAGCTCTCCTTTGGATCTCTCACCCCAACTGAAGGGGCGACAGGTAATTTGAAAAAAAGAAAAAAAAGAAAAAAAGAAAAAAGTATTTTGAGGTGGGTCAACCTTGGGACTAATATAACACACCTATAGATTTACTAGTCAGTACAGGGGCTAAACTTGTAGTGAACAAAACCTGCACTAGGGTGAAAGCAGAATTTACCCTGCCAGGCTAACCACCCTTGGTGACAGGAAATTTAGCTGTGAATGTTTCATTTGTGGAGACCCTCATAAGTACCTTTCTCATTGTAACAGTTCTCTTGACTAACATCAAAGTTTGAAAGTGGGCTCAAATCTGTAAAAGAGTGGAGAGGTTAAAAAACGAAAAAAAGGGCGAATATAGACTACTTTATTGAGTTAGAAAGCGTGGATATTTATAGCGCGTGTGGGACATGATGCCTCAAGGATTTTTTCAGCATTATACAATCAGAATCTTTCACTGCCTTCCAGATTGACCGCCTGGTCAGCACCCTCATTGTTCTGCATTACACTCATGACTGCAGCAGTGAGGGCCGCGACTCTTGCGATTCATAAATTAAGGATGGGATTTTGTAAGGTGTTTTCATTAATTCACGTGCACATGATGCTTCATGATTTATCTAGTACTAGTACCTTCAGGGTAAGGTTCCTTTCACGCTAGTTTTAGAGTTGATCCAGAAATTCTTGATTTGGGAGCAGGGATTTTGATACACTCATCATCTTAAATCCTGACAACGCCCCCAAGATCCTGTTGGAGGGGGGTATAGGGCTATAGGATTTGGCCATGTACTCAATTCACTATTGTCCCCAGATTGATGTTGGCAATGTAGTACTCTGATCTCACCTTATGAATGACCTTATAAGGTCCAGTCTAAAGAATGTTGAGCTTATTCTGTCAACCTCAGAGTGATGGTGATAAAAGAAAACAAGGTCACCTAATTGAAAAATTAGAAAAAGAGGGTCAGCCAAAATTAAGTTTGGATGTCTCCCTTTCTGTGCTGATGACAATGGTTTGCGTGGCTAGGGCTCAAAGCTTGATAATTCTCTGGCTAATGCCTCATAGTTAAATTAGATTCCTCAGGTGTGGAGGTCCTAAGAAATGACTGAATGCTACTAGGTAACTGGGGAGCAGCCTATATATAGAGCTTCAAAGAGTTATTCTTGATGATATGATGGTAGCTTATTCTGTAAGCAAGAAAAGCGCTGGGAAGATTATGATTCCAGAGAGCTGGATAAGAGGCGGTCATCTTCCGCAAAATAAAACAGGGGTTTTGTTAGCACGTTCCATGCTTCATCGGTCAATAGGTTTTAAGGGGCGGTGAAAATCTAGTTAGTACCATAAAGTAAAATATGTTTTTTTTGGACTACCTGTGAGGCGACATTTATAACCATTTTCCAAAAGCAAAATTTGCGGGCATCTATGCTAGTTGAAAATGGATCAAATAAGAAAGAGAGCTGAGGCTTTTGTACTGGCAGTGGGGACATAAATTATTTCGACCTATTTGGCCAAATGGTCCACAGCCTGGAGAATATATTTATGGCTATGCATCCCGGTGGGAAGAGGGCCTACTACATCAATGCTAACAATATCAATGGGACCCATCAGGGCAACAACCAGGTGCTGTGTCGCGAAATCAACTGTGGGCTCTGCTAGTGTGCCAGGCCAACCAGTATGAAGACTGGTTGGCCCTTTGCCGTTTCGCCTTCAAAGGCATACCAAACCCCTGTGAGTCTTCGTCTAACCCACCAACACAGAAGACCAACGACTTAACCTTAGCCCCAGGTCCATGGTGTGCCCCGGCGAGTCCTGCCCCCATTCTGGGAAGCCAAGGCTCTCCTGCACTGCCCCACAATCCTGACCCTTCACCAACCCATCTGGCCATGCCCCAGCGAGTCCTGCCCCATCCTGGGAGGCCAAGGCACTTCCGCGCTGCACCCTGCAGGGTTGACAGCCAGTTGGCAACTTTGTTGGTGGCTAATTGACCAGGTTCCCGCCTGTTCCTTACAGGGCTGAGGTATTTGAGCTAGCAGTACCAGCCACTCCAGGCGCATCACCTTGCGCCAACTTCAGGGATCTCTAGTCCCATTTCCTCCTAATCTAGCCGACTAATCTACTGACAATTAAAAGTGAATTGGAGAAATAATGATCTTTATTTTGGAGGGAAGAACGACTATTTATACTATAGGCTACTTCGCCTATTAAACCCCTTGGCCATCTAAGCTGGCACTTTTATAAAACCTCGGTAATTCATGGTAACAATTCCCTCCCAATCCACTCATCTATTCACCAAATTCTAGATTAGGTTGATCCATCCTCAGCACAAGTCACTGGTCAATCATATATAAATTCATAAAATAAATACAAACTTTGAGCATCCTTGGCATGTGTTGCCAGTGCTCCAAATTAGAAGTGGAACCATGTTCGGACGCTTGGAAAAGATTCATCAGCGTTCTGCTAGAAAATTCCACAATTGACCTTTGAATGATCAATTGGTTTTGAACGCAGATTCCGCCAAACCTAAATCAAATTAACTATTATAATATTAAATAGTATTGAACTAGGTGATTAGCCAATAATTACGCCTGACTAACTGACACCCCTAATTCTGACATTATTGGGAGGAATTCATCTGGTTAATTTCTTGACATGATGATATCAGGGACTGGCTTGATCTTGGGATCAGCAAGTCATACAAGCTTCCAGGACCTCTTGGATGGTTTCCACCATTTGATCCCAGAAACGTTGTGTCTTTAGCCACTCAGATTCCTCTTTACTTTCCCATGTCCCATAGTCACATGCTCTTCTAAGATAACGTCAGTTCATGAAAAAGGGAAGATGTAGGAAAGCCATCTATTATTGACCTTTTATATAGCATTCCATCATTGATCTGAGTGTCTCAGGTCATCTTCTGGAGCTTAGCTTGAATCTTAAAAGTCTCCAACTCCCAGCGTTTGGGTCGGCCAATTAGATCATACAGTCAGTCCTCCTCAGGGTTAAGGCAACCAATACCGCCATTTTAGAGAGACCATCAGCATTCTGGTGAATTTCTCCTGCATAATGGTCAATAGTGAAATTTTAGCTTTTCAGCCTTAGGGACCATCTGGTATATTGGCCATCTGGGTACTCCATTTGCTGCAGCCATTGGAGCAAGGAATGATCAGTGAAGATGGTGAATTAGGTTCCATAGAGGTAGGACCAAAGGGTTTAATGCTAGTAGGACATCCAAGTATTCCAATGTGGTAACGCTATAGTTCCGCTCATCCTTGCTCAAGTTCTTGCTATAAGCTACTGGATGATCGACCTGATTCTCATCATGCTGGGCTAAATAAAGCCTCAACGTCTACATCACTCTCATTAATAAGTAAAAAAGGGTTGATCAATACGTGGATGGACTAAAAGGGGGTTAGTCCAAAGAGCAGTCCTTGACTCATTTAAACCCTGTTCCTTTTCCAGCCACCACTTAAAAGGCGCGTCTTCTGCAGGAGGTAGAATAGGGGCTCAGCCAGGTTGTCAAACTGAGCGATAAACTGATGATACTAGTCAACCATGCTAAGGAACACCTGAATATTCCTTAAACTCTGTGGAAGCGACATCTTTCTAATGTCATCAACTTTGTCAAGAATAGGTAGTGCCATATTTTTAGACCTTATGTCCAATGAACCCCATTTCTGATTGGAAGAAAGAGTACTTTGAGGGTTTGAGTTCTAATGAAGCCTTCCTAAGGAGATTAAAGAATTTTTAAAGGTGCTCCACATGACCATTAAAATTTTGCAAGAAGACAGTGATATCGTCAAGGTATATAAGTACATATGATAACTCAAAGTTTTTGAAGATCTTAACCATGGCGCGTTGGAAGGTCGCTGGCGCTTTACATAGGCCCTGGGGCATCCTTGTAGGGTTTATGGCACTTTGTTGGCTATGAACGCACACTTGGCCCAGTCTTCAGTGGCGAGCTTCACTTTCCAATATCCGCTAGCAAGATCCATTGCAAAAAATATTGTGCCCTGGCAAGCAAGTAGAGAGAGTCAATATTTTTAGCAAAGGATAACTATCTTTTCTGGTGATGGAGTTGAGCTGGCAGTAGTCCATCACCACCCAATGACTGCCGTCCTTTTTTGACCAGTAGGAGGAGGGAGGCCCAAGGGCTGCGTGAAAGCACCAATAATCCAGCTTCAAGTAGGTTTTTAGGCTCTACAGTCACTAGGGCTTTTTTAACTTTACTTTTCCAGTAAGGTCAGGACTGATAGGGAAAAGTGCCCCCATCTCCTCATGATGTAGGACCCCTCTCATTCTCCCAAAATCGTAGGTTGAGACTGAAAAAAGTTCTGAGTAATCTTCCAATGATTCATGAACTTGACACTGTTGTTCTCAGGTGAGCTCCTTTAAAAACAAGTCTTAATTAGATTCACTGATGGGGCGTCTCCAAAAAAATACCTCAGACTTCCAAAGCTACAGACATCATTAATGGCCTCTACTTTTAGAAAGCGAACATGCGTGGTGGGACTATTTGGGTTTAAAACCTTAGTTGTCAGTAAGGTTAAATAACAACCACAATATGGATCTGGCATATGTGGATTTAGAATCCCCAGACAGGTTAAAACCTCTTTATAAATGTATTATCTAGACCTTGAATCTCCAGCAGGTATCTGGAGGGGATCTTAATATGGACCTGGGTATCAACAATATCTTTGGACTTCGGAGGTATAGTGGTCAGCCAAATTAGATAGATTGGAATTCCTTCATGGACATCAATGGCAAGCGTTGGCAATCATACTTGAGAGCCCCTTACATGATACTTGAGTCAATTGATTCAGCTTTCACTCTATTAATAGGCAGTACCAAGCCTTAAACGCCATTTTTGGAGTTGCGTGAGAGCTTGAAAATTAAGTTAACCTGATTTCCCAGAAGGGATAGAAATACTTCATCTTAATGTACTACTGCAGAGTAGTCTCATAGAAACTTTGTTCTAAGAAGGATTTCCTAGCTCAGATTTTCAGTGCAATTTTGGGGAATCTACAGAGAGCAACTCAAATTGGATAGTTAGTGTAGAATAGGCCCATATAGATCGCGTAGACTGTGGTCCAGCTGTGCCGTATTCCATGTAATGTGGCAAATCTAGAGTGATCTTGATACATTTCATCAGTTTGGACGAAATGACATTAATGGAGGAACCACTGTCAACAATAGCAAAAATGGAACTTGATGAACTTAAACAGTAATGCAGGTAACCAGACTCCTGAACTATGGATGTAGCATGAGAAAAATGGGAGATTAATAAGAAGAAGACTAAGCAGTAATAATTTCTTTAGTAGCAAAAGATACTGAAACTTCTTTTTTAGCACTAGGTGGTCCCAACCTAATGGGGAATACACCAGTCTGGTACTGAAACTTCTTCATGTGCAAAAACTCCAGGTCATTAGAGATCATGGAGATCCTTGGGGCATGGTAGGGTTGTAGCATGGGGCGCCTGATCCTACATGCTGATGTCCCTATTCCTACTTTCTTGAAAATTCATTCACATCATGTGTTAAGATTTCTGCCCCCCTTTCCAGTCATCTAGATTACCATGGTCGCTAGGGGAATAATTACTTATAGCAAGTGAATTGGATAAAAAATGACCCCAACTTCAGGTCAATAATGTTAATAAGATTTTGGGGACCATCTAGTACTAAAAAATGTTATTAAGATTTTAGGTAATTTGCCAGAATCAGATACGTTGTGGGATCAATCCAGGTGAATACTTAAGAGCTTGTTGGGCAGAGTTGCAGACAAAATGGGGGCATCTGATAGTTGATTGATGATTAACTATAGGTGTACCAATTGGGATCAGTCAGTTGTTATCACTGAAAAATTGAGAATTTAAGGAGCAAGTTGCAAGGCGAGTGATGCCACCTGCAACTAGCAAAACAATCAGTTGGTTTTGACCTTCCATAATGGGTAACAAGTCCCATTACCAAAGCAGGTTGCTCACCAAATATGATTAGTTCACTGGGATCGAGTGAAAAACGTTAGGGACACGTTTTCTGACTCTTTCTGTTTTAGGTCTTAAGGATGTCCAATGAAGGAATCCTAACCAGATG